>JAIPUU010000166.1:0-22588 GCA_020466095.1 Chlorops oryzae
GCCGCATTGTTCTTTTCCCAATTGAATTCTTTTGCACATTGAGTTCAACGTTGACCTCTTTATCGATTACCCAATCGATGACTGTCGCACTAGCTGTGCGTGTTGATTTAATTTCGCTCGCTTGCATTTCGAGCTCAACATCCGTCATAATCGCCGCATTAGCACTTTCGGGCAAGGTGTCAACTGAATTCCCTTGCTTTTAGAAACTCGCTTATCATGTATTACTGTGCGCTGTTATTGTCACGTACTAACGTGGATCAAATTTCCATAAGCTTGGTTTGATTATTCTTGTTGTTGTTTCGTCGCTGGCCAAAACTGATCGTCATGCATTTATTGTTGTTGCCGACGGTCTTGGATAAACTGCTTGTTTTTAGGGTGACCATGTGGAATAGTGCTAAATGCTCGTGAGTCTATTATTGACTCCCAACAAAAGTTAAAACAGCAACTCTTTAGGAAAGGGTTGTTGAACATTCGATTAGTGTTTATACCGCCTCAGAGTAAATAGTGTAAATGTTGCTTAGGGCCATAAGCTGTAGGTGGGCAATATTGTATAAACGAAGATAATAAAACATACTTCCTGACAAGCCGACAGCCACTTCCTGCTGAGAACGCATAGAGCTGGACTGTGATTCTAGCTGTCAAATGGCTAAATAGCAAAAAGACCGCTCCGACCCTACTCTGCTCTGTGTCGATGTGTGTTTGGTATGCAATTTGAACCCTTTTGAAGTGCATCGGAATTTATTCGTCATGCTTATTGCTGAGTGCATTGATCATGTGTTTCGCGCACTTTTGAAGAGATCAAGATTATTTTTTACCAATTTTGTGTCAATAACGTGCTAGAGCTTAAGAGTTAAATTGGTGAGTAAACTGTTTGTGTGGCCGTTATCCATGACAGTATCCGGAAATGACTTTAATAAATAAAAGTAAGAAATTTCTTTCTGTTCTGGTAACTTTCATAAAAGCAAACCCTAACGACTTCGAACGGGTAACAAAATTTTTGAATAATTTATTCACATGCTATTTAGTTTCTTTTTGCTAGTGTTGAGACACTTCCCAAAACCCACTTATGCCAAAGTACTGAGACAATTTTCCTTATATTTTTGCACACATTTATTGACAATTAGCTCATTATCGGTTTGATTGTGTTGAGTGACTTCTAGAGGACCCTGTACCACGTGTTTAATACACCTGTTTGTGACACATAGGTCAATTGGTCGTCCGAAAACTGGAGATTCTTTCAAAGATAAGACAAAAAAAAACCAACCACGTATCTTTCGAATAGTGCTGCGATGCTGATGCTCACTTCGGATGGTGTTGAAGGAGGTGTCAAACTTTTTCCGGGATGATTTCCGATATGATGGTCGGTGATTGGAGTGGATGGAAAAATTGAGCGTTTACCGCGACGAAGACCCGAAATACAAAAAAAAAATTGGTTGGAAGCTTTTTAGCACGATGGTGTTCACGTATAATGCAGACAAGAGAGAATTCGCGTGACGCAACCGACTGCTGGAAAATTAAAAACCTTCAAACAACTAGTGGTGCTAGTCAGCATTGCGGAAAAAAATCCCGATCAACTGAACTTGAAGTGCTGCCCCCCTTTTTCCCGTTGGACGCCGCTGTCAGGGCATACTGCCCGCCTTGCGTTACGAAAACGAAAACTGAAGATGGGGTGCGGCTGGAGCGCACAGATGGAACAGGCGTTGTAAGTAACACGCGTCGACGCCCCTGTGGTTATACGCGGAGCCCGAAGACTGAGCTGTGTGCTAGTAGGCTGACATCGAATTCCTGATAGCAGTATTCGAGGGACGATGTCGAATCCAATAACTAAGTCGACAAGTTCAGGATGCATGAAGCGAGGACCTAAAAGCTACTCTTTGGAGATTAAACTTGTTGCTTTGGAAGTGCTATGTGTTAATTTTGGCAGCACAACGGAACCAGTCCCGCTATCAAAGTGCAGCTTTTTATAATATTTTAATGAAACTTGATATTTGTACATGTTTAAAGGCCACTAATGTGATTTCACAAAATTGGGAAAGTGAGCGTGGCAAAAGGACGTTTTTCGAAAATTGTCTCCCCACCCGAAATTCAAATGGGCCTTTAACGAAAGTAGACATGTAGGCTTCCATTGTAGCCGTTAAAACCTCCCAAACATTTTTTTTTATCGATTTTTTACTAAGGGTACTTTCAGTACTATATAGCGTCTCGCACACAAATCCCAAAACTGCCCCAAAATCTGAGTTTTTCGAAATATTCGATGAAAATTTGAATTTGAATTATATTTAAGCTTTGAGTTTAAAAAAAAAAACAAAAATTTTAAGTGAGCGTGACAAAGGGGTAGTTTTTATTATGAAATATAATGAAAGTCGTCATATGGGGTCCTTTTTGGGCGCGTTTTAAAAATTATTTTAACACTTGTGTCGTGTACTTTATTGTCATGCTCGCCTGACCATAACACCTTTTCTTGTTTATTCTCTCCCTATGACTTTCAGCGTTTTGTTATAAGGGTCCCTTATAATCACGTTTTTCCTATTGTCTAGACATATAGACCTTTATACCTTTCATCTAATTTATGACCAGGTGAACACGTCCACGACAAGCGCCGCATTCAGTAGGCTAAGAATTTATTTAAATCATCCTCTTTTGTATTTTTATACCCGTGTGAACGCACGTTAACTTTGATTACCCGTGTGGATCGGACTTTATTTTATTCTGACATATTAGTACTAAGATATATTTTGTTTGAGCCACCCTGAGCGGAGCAAAGCAGCGGTGGTCTCTCTCACTCGTAAAATTGATCCATCTGAACAGTCACTGATCCATTTTTCTCTTTGATATTTTTGCGACCGAAAGGGAGTCGGTGAGAAACATTGAGACAAGTCGGACGCGTTCTTAAAACCGAAAAGGTGAAACCGCAATTTAATTTCGAAATTGTTGAATTGTAAATAAATAAAATCTTAAAAGTAGACATTAAAGCCAAAGTCACCCATTTATTTGAAGTGTAGATACCATATGTCTAATTTTTAGTGGAAAATAAAGAGAGTAAGTTTCGTCTGTAATTAGAATCTTGTCACATATTTTTATGTTTTAGTCTTGTACAGGCTCGTATTAACAATGTTTATGTTGAGTTTTATATTTTTCAATCAGTTGCTTTGCTCTATAATTAGCTGATTGAAGTAAGTCTGAACTTCAGTTCTTTTGAATAGACTTCTGTGTTTTAAATTGGGTTCTATTGTTTCTTCTTATTGTACCTAAGGTCTGGCGATGGTAGGCTCTGTAGGTCAGTTTCTGGATATTTGGTAGTTTAAATATTTATGTAAAAAATTAATTTTTGTACTCTGTTCCCATGTTAAAAACCGTTGTTTCCATGGGACCATAGATCACAATAAATAAGTTTACTATTGCTTTTGCGGTAATTTAGGTTTTCTATTTTTACAGTAACTAAATACTTTTTTGGGTCACGAACAAGGGTGACCGAGTATTCAATACCGTTTTCGGGTTTTGGCAATGCTCCTATGGTATCGAAATAAACTAGAGCGGGGTTTCACAAGCACAAGCCCAAAAGCAAAGTCGAGACGAGGTAGGCCGAAATAATGGAAAGAATAAGCGGAAGTCAAATGCGGTTAAAAAAGACTCAATAAAATCAACAGCAACTGCTGAGTCTGAAATGCAGAGTACGACGATCCAGCGACTTCAACAATAAAAGCTTCCGAAAGTAAACTGCGGCTTATGATGACTAAGCATAAGCAACAATAACCAAAAACACAGAGAAGCGGTAGAAGACAAGAAGCGTGCGGCCTTGCAAGTAAAAATGCCGATATTACAGAGGATCGAATCGGGCCAACAACACTGAACCCGGGGGGTGAGACGGCAGCAGCGTTCGCGTAAGCGAACCTAGCTTAAACTATGTTTGATAGTAATAAATTAATAAAGTTCGTCTTTAAGTTGATTTTGGGCGACCACTTGTATTGATCACTCGAGGAGCTCTATTTGAAAATGTTTCAATTTATATTGCGCTCTTCACTGGACCTGTGAGTTCCTATTTTATTGAATATATTCTCTCTCGGTGACATACAAAGTAATTTGAATCTTAACATGTCGGCTTGCTTTTTCAAGCCTTGAGAAAAATCGGTCTAAATCGATCTCCTCAGTAACATTAAGGTCGCCAATTTGTATGCGAGTTACCGTTTGCTTTCACTTTTTCATATTGCAGCTATTGTTAGTAATTAAGGTTGTTGTTGGTGAGGCCTACACATGTCAACTACGTTGCGACAAAGAAAATCCATGGGCGACCTATACCCGTCGATTACCGTGCGACAACTGTTGTCCATCTTTTTCCTCTTCAATTTCCAGGATAGAAGTTGTGTAAAATTAAGTTGTTAATAGGTGAAAATAAGACAAAGCTAAAGGCTAAGTGACTTGAACTGGAATAACAAAAGCTTCATGGTTGTTTTCCTATTTGATTTCCAAACAAAAAAAACCACTATTGCAACAGAGAGTCGGCGACCATTCCACATCAGTTTGTTAATCTTTGCGACCAAAATATTGTTTATATTGAGCTTGTACTCTCTGTTTCATTTCACCCAATTGCCCTTTGAAGCAAAACTTCCCACAAATGTAACAAAATTTATTTTAATCAACATCTTTTTAAATTTCACTTTGTGTCTTTATGTTTCTTACTTTTCACTCGATAAGCATTTTGTGTAATGGAAACGTCTATTCACATTTGCAACTATTTATACTAATTTAGGTAATCCAGTTTTTTGTCATTGCAGGTGCGAACACGTCACTTGAAATGATAAGTTGTTTGTTGAGGATTTTAGTTGTGCGAAAAAAGGGGTTGATATCTGTGAGTGCAGGTAGCAGGTAGAAATTATGCTCGGGTTCGGTAAAAGGGACTACCATGGGCTGTAGGGTAGCTACTGTTTTCAAGATTTATGGCTTGGTTTTTCAAATCTTTAAATTTTTAACATTTTTGATTGCTTATGTTATGGCTACCTAATGAATTTGTTGTCCGTGCTCAAATTTAGAGTGTTGATATGTATTCGAAGTGTAGAGCGTCTATGTATTCTTAGTGTGCGCGGAATCTTCGCGTTTCAATAATTGGTCTAATTTTTGTAACATCTCAAATATTTCCTGAGATATGGGTATTTTAGAAAGACAAAGTCTTATTTAATGCAATTCAGTTCACACAAGGTGGGCCCTCCTGACGTTTACGCAACGTACAAATTCCCCACTTTTTTAACAAAATAAAAATGCCATTTTTCGTTTATAACTTTGATATTTGTCATCCGATCACTAAATTTTGTGGCTCTAAATGGTCGTTCCCATTATATCCAAAACATGCAAGATATCGCTCGATAATTGAGTGAAAAAACGAAATTATGAGCGAAAAATGGCCTTTCTGATTTCATAGGAGCCACAATTATAGTCGTAGGCTGGCGGTTAGGTACTTTAAATCGGCGCACGGTCTCCACCTTGCCAAATTAGT
The DNA here is from genome assembly GCA_020466095.1 of Chlorops oryzae. NCBI lineage: Eukaryota > Metazoa > Arthropoda > Insecta > Diptera > Chloropidae > Chlorops > Chlorops oryzae. The sequence continues at coordinate 5,489 of JAIPUU010000166.1, forward strand.
CTATGCTATCTTATGCGGTAATTAGGTTATGGCCCTAAATATGGGGCAAAGTGGAGAAAATTTACTTTTTTCATATTTTGGTCCATATCTCTGACAAACCACTTAAATGCATCAAATCAATGAGTTTTTTTTAGATGAGGGAGCCCTAAGCTATCATAAAATGACCATTAGTGATTTTAAGTGATTTTTAGATTTTAGTGTTGTTAGATCCAATCGAAAGATAATTTTATTGCAAACGATAATGCCGAACATTATGTATCACAAGAACAACAACGAAGTAAAGAAAATTTAGTTTTTTTTAAAGTGAAAAAACTCCGAACCTCCTGTATAGTTAAAGCTTTTTCAGGCCAACTCTCAATATCTTTGTTGTTTTTCCACCGATTTTTGAAATTTTGGACTTTTTTCGAAGGTAATAAACTGTTTGAATTAGAAAGGGAACCTTTTTGTTGTGATGGTCAATCTTGGCCGTGAGCACCTTTAAAAATCTAAAAAAAAACGTATTTTGAAAAACCACCCTAATATACACAATTAAACCGACCTACGTCACAAAGCTGAGGTAGTCAAAGTGGCCAAAGTGTTTCATGAAGATACCTGATGATAAATCAGTAGCTTGGTTCGAAACCGGTCTTTTCAGCTTTTCCACACTAGCGAGCTATCTTGTACGCTAATTGAGTTATGGCCCGAAATATGGGGTAAAGTAGAGAAAATTGACTTTTTTCGCATTTTGGGCCATATATCGGAAACGCTACTTAAATCCATCAAACCAATGACTATTTTAGAATGAGGGAGCCCTAAGCTAACATAAAATAATCATTAGAAAAAAAGTGTATGAAAACAAAAATTTTTTTGTAGCATTGTGTAATACAGTTATCGACAAAAAACTTCGAGTTTGTTGCGTTTTTTCGTAGATCTGATTTAAAAGGTCTCAACCAACAACACTTAAAACCTAAAGATATCGAAACTGTCAATAAATCGAAAGAATATATCTCCCTTAATCATTGAATTTTTAATTGAACAGAATCAATTCAAGTTTGTGGACGGTATGACAATTTTTTTTAACATGTTTTTTAATTTTTTCGTCGGTTTTGGCTTTTCTTGTTTATCAGTATTTTTCGAAAAAAAGTCGAGAAAAGCTAAAAATTTGTTCCCCTGTACTGAAAGAAGATAAAATAAGGCTTCCAAAATGGTAAATAGTATTGTAATCGGTTATCGGGGAAGAAAGTTGCAACCCTTTGGAATTGGAGAAAAATAAGACTCACTGAAATTGGTATTATTAAACGTTATACTAGGTTTGGACCTATTGAAGCATTGTTTTGTCATCATTGGCCTTGGGGATAAGGGTTTGAAACATTTAGGGACCATTTTTTTGATACAGTTTATGCGAAAAAGTATGAGTTTTGACAGATATGCTTAATTTTTTTTTTTTTTTTTCGAAAACAAACTTGCTAAACTACAAGATGCAATGAATTGTTAACAACCGGATTCCTTTTAGCGTTGATGAAAATTTAATAAGCGTGGGAAGAAAGAACAAGATCTTCCTCTTCCACGTTATAAACACAGCTTAAGCTGAATGAGAAAGTGTACACGAACCTGCGTCATCTGATCCTTTTTGACGTGATAACGTCAATTAAATCGATTACAGGACATTCGAAAATCGAAGAAATGACGCCGATGCTTTCAATGTGCATTCAAAATGTTTATCGTTCAATTTACGCGACACACAAACACACTCAAATACACAAAAGTTCAAACCAATTTTGAGCGGAGAGTTCGCTCTCATGAGAAAGCAAATCAACTCAATCGTCTCTCACAAGCAGACAAGGCGAAAATATGCAAAAGGCACAGACAGACAAGCGCGGGACCGCCGGTACATAATCATACTCTGTACGTTAAATATATGTAAACTGTGGCAAGTAAAAATATAATTTGGTATGAACAGAGCCATATAGAACTATAGGTCTAACTCTTCTTCTTCCTAATCCCTGCAATGTACTATGGTCGCGATGACCAATTTTCTTGGCCAAAATTAAAATTATGAATGTAATGATTTTTTCTTGTGATATTAGTTAAGTATTTACCAAAATATTATTAGATTTGCGTTTATTTTCTCGTTTTTGAAAATTTGGTAAGAAACAAAAATTTTTAGTCAGAATGTAAAGAAGAATCAACTTTATTTTCACAGCACACTTTGTAGTTCATTTCCATTTAAACTAAACTCGGCTTCCAAAATCAAATTTTCATCATTTTCCTTATATACTTCATCGTATTCTACTTCTTCATCAGAGCTTTCATCAATATCACCATGCGAATGTAGTAAATTTTATACACTGAGGCCTTCACAGCTGAATAATTCGATTACTTCTGCTGGAAGCGATAATCGTTTTCTTTGATGAACCCGAGTTTTTACACATAGCGACGAAATTAAAGGATCAGATGTGTCCAGTGCTCTGCAAAATACATCGGTCAGATTGTCAATGCGGCTAGTTTTTCTAGCGTGATATAGTCTATCAGCTTTATAGATCTTATTCCGTGATTCGGCAGCGTCTTCTCCAAAACAACCGACTGGAAGTGGGTCAGGCCACGAGAAACGTGACATAGTGGGTCTGGGATTTTGATTTTTGGACCTTACATCCAAAGATTATAGCCGTTCATAATTCCCCATAATATATAAGAGCGAAATTCCCTCAGTTGTTGTTGTTGTTGCAATTTGAAAATCGAAAATTTGACAATTTTTCAATATTTCTCTTTTATTCATAATTTTATATCTAAAATAGGACTTGAGATAAATGAAAAATTCTTTCTTTACTCGTTTAAGAATAAATGAAGAAAAAAATTAAAATTCGAAAAATAGTAAACACTGAAAAAAATTGTTCGTAAATTCGAATTTAAAATAAACATTTGCGATTTGTATATAGAGCCGGAGCTAGAAAAATAACCAATTGTACATTATAATGTAGACCATTGAGCTGTGTTTCAGAAACAATAAAAAAAAATTTGTATTTCCAAGGAATTTCCGACACAGAGCGTTTTTTGTGAGACAACCTACATAACATGGCTGATAAGTCCCCGGTCTGACACATAGATGGCGTCGCTAGTATTAAATGCATATTATTTTTATATAGTGGCAACCTTCAAATGATTCGTGTCAAAATTTGACGTCTGTAAGTCAATTAGTTTGTGAGATAGAGCGTCTTTTGTGAAGCAACTTTTGTTATTGTGAAAAAAAATGGCAAAAAAGGAATTGCGTGTTTTGATAAAATACTGTTTTCTGAAGGGAAAAAATACAGTGGAAGCAAAAACTTGCCTTGATAATGAGTTTCCGGACTCTGCCCCAGGAAAATCAACAATAATTGATTGGTATGCAAAATTCAAGCGTGGTGAAATGAGCACGGAGGACGGTGAACGCAGTGGACGCCCGAAAGAGGTGGTTACCGACGAAAACATCAAAAAAATTCACAAAATGATTTTGAATGACCGTAAAATGAAGTTGATCGAGATAGCAGAGGCCTTAAAGATATCAAAGGAACGTGTTGGTCATATCATTCATCAATATTTGGATATGAAAAAGCTCTGTGCAAAATGGGTGCCGCGCGAGCTCACATTTGACCAAAAACAACAACGTGTTGATGATTCTGAGCGGTGTTTGCAGCTGTTAACTCGCAATACACCCGAGTTTTTGCGTCGATATGTGACAATGGATGAAACATGGCTCTATCACTACACTCCTGAGTCCAATCGACAGTCGGCTGAGTGGACAGCGATCAGTGAACCGTCTCCAAAGCGTGGGAAAGACTCAAAGTCCGCTGGCAAAGTAATGGCCTCTGTTTTTTGGGATGGGCATGGAATAATTTTTATCGATTATCTTGAGAAGGAAAAACCATCAACAGTGACTATTATATGTCGTTATTGGAGCGTTTGAAGTTCGAAATCGCGGCAAAACGGCCCCATATGAAGAAGAAAAAAGTGTTGTTCCACCAAGACAACGCACCGTGCCACAAGTCATTGAGAACGATGGCAAAAATTCATGAATTAGGCTTCGAATTGCTTCCCCACCCACCGTATTCTCCAGATCTGGCCCCCAGCGACTTTTTCTTGTTCTCAGACCTCAAAAGGATGCTCGCAGGGAAAAAATTTGGCTGCAATGAAGAGGTAATCGCCGAAACTGAGGCCTATTTTGAGGCAAAACCGAAGGAGTACTACCAAAATGGTATCAAAAAATTGGAAGGTCGTTATAATCGTTGTATCGCTCTTGAAGGGAACAATGTTGAATAATAAAAACGAATTTTGACAAAAAAATGTGTTTTTCTTTGTTAGACCGGGGACTTATCAGCCAACCTGTTATAAGAAGGCGCATAACCATATGAAAATCGGTTTCTCTCCACTGCAGCTTTTATTTACGCATGAAAAAGTTCATGAACTGCACACAGGCGCGGCAACTATGGGGGGCAAGGCACTTTTTGCGCCTCCAAAAATTTTATTGGAGGGGCCATGCCCCCCCAATATTTCGGCAACTGAAAAAAATATTTGAAAATTTTGTAAAGATATTTTAGAATATCACACTTTTATTCTGCAATCCCCATAATTCATCTGAGATTAATCATCTTTCATATTTCTAATTTACTATAATTTTGAAGTTCCGGTTATTCTAATTTACATGCCTGTGCCACCCTACTTTTCACATTCGTGCAGAATTTCCCGAAATTGGTTCCAACCTAATCCAACCAAAAATATGTGTCAAAAATTGTCTATAAGTATCGATATCTTTCCCATTCCGAGAAGGGTTAGAACTTTATTCCAATTGCAGTAGATTAACTGCACTTTTTCAAAATTTGACATCTACTAAAAACTGCGTATTGTTCCCTGCATAAAATTTTTTTTTTCCCCCCCGCCCCCCAATATTTTTGGAAATTGCCTCCCCTGACTGAGCATTTAAGTGCTTATGCACTAAATGAGTTTTAAGAACATATTGTTTTTGTTATTCCTTCGGTCTTAGCCAGTCGCACAAACTAAAATTACTAACAAAAACAATACGAACAGTTATGTAAAGCAGATCAATCAGATCAGACGTTTTTGCTACCTTCATATTATTTGTAGTCTGCAAACATGAAATAAAAGCTTTTCATATGGTTTTTGCGCCTTTTTATATGAAGGTTGTCTCAAAAAAACGCTCTGTGTCGGAAATTCCTTGGAAATAAAAATTTTTTTTATTGTTTTCTGAAACGCAGCTCAATGGTCTACATAATAATGTACAATTGGTTATTTTTCTAGCTCCGGCTCTATATACAAAATCGCAAATGTTTATTTTAAATTCGAATTTCCGAACAATTTTTTTCAGTGTATACTATTTTTCGAATTTTAATTTTTTTTTCATTTATTCTTAAACGAGTAAAGAAAGAATTTTTCATTTATCTCAAGTCTTATTTTAGATATAAAATTATGAATAAAAGAGAAATATTGAAAAATTGTCAAATTTTCGATTTTCAAATTGCAACAACAACAACAACTGAGGGAATTTCTCTCTTATATATTATGGGGAGTTTATGAACGGCTATAATCTTTGGATGTAAGGTCCAAAAAATCAAAATCCCAGACCCACTATGTCACGTTTCTCGTGGCCTGACCCAGTATTGAGTGAATCGCGCGGTGGTATGTAACCAAAGAGTTTAAATAGTAAAAAGAGGTAACAAAAAGTCTCAGTGCGCTCTTTGAGTGATTTCCAATTTGAAAATCATGCGAGGAGATGGGCTACAAAATAACTGAATGAAAAATTCGCCACAGCAGGCCGTATATTTTTACATCTCCTTTCCTCCTATAGTACTTTTTTCGCCGTTTCTTCACTCTCATTTGATATACATATTTAACTTAAAACGGTTTCTACTTTTTAATTTGCTTTGTCCGTTTCATTTTTGGCTTCTTCCCAGCAAACATTTGGAGTCAGATATGAGTCATTTATGAGTCCTAATATGGAGTCTGAGCCCTCATAATGAGCTCATTTAGGAGTCCCAAATGAATGTGTTTCCCTTCTTGCGATGGTCGACTTATATGAGTCCGAATTCATATACCGAATGAACTTTTTAAATAAAGATTGTGTGTCATTAAACTCTAAATGGAAACTATTTGAAGCGGTGTGCCGCGCGATTCAAACATACGGGGCTCAAGTCTGGGGTTTTGCATGCTTTGATGAAGTAGACTCATTACAAATTTATTTCCTAAAAAAGATTTTTAAATTACCATTAACAACACCTACTTATGCACTTTCTTTAGAAACCAACATTGAGGATGGTCATTTATATTCGCTTGATTTTAAAATTTACGGTATATATTTATATAAAACCCTGTTTTGTTATGGCGAGAATAGGTTGCCAAACTTGCTAAAAAAGGAAGTTATTCGCAATCAGGTATTTTGGCTAACAAGCCTCAACCAGTTAGGGTCACTAACATGGAATTACCTGGAACGAAGGCATGACACAACGAGCGTGGAATGCAAATAGAAAATACCTTATCACAAAGTTGAAGCTTTTGAAGAAAAACGAGAAAATATAGAAAATAAAATAAATAGCCAAAGGATTTATAAGTTTGTAGATCCTGAAAAAGTGTAAAACACTTCCAATTAAATTTGAGCAAAATAACTTGGGTAATTAAGGCACGATGCGACTTGATATATTTAAATGGAAGTATTTACAATCAGGCGCGCACTAGAGTCTGCCCACTGTGCAATTTGGGGGAGGTCGAGGATCTTCGCCATTTCCTTGGAAGATGTCCAATACTTAGGGAGCATAGATTAAAGTATTTTAGAAAGTCTAGGCTGACCGAAAAATGATATTATTCCCAAGCAGCAAAAAGAGCGATTCGACCAGCAGCAAAGTCGAATCGACCTATTTTGGTTGAAAATACCCTATTTCTGACCTATTTTCCGGCCTTAAATATGACCTAACTTTAAAAGTCCGTTTCGAAGGTCCAAATTACCTCTTTATTCTACCTATTTCATGACTTCAAAGTCGCCTTCGACTTCCAAGTCGATTTTTGGTCGAAAATAGGTAAAAAATTCCCTATTGAGTGACTTAAAATTGACTTAACTTTGAATTCCAAATTAGGTAATTTTTCAAGGCAAACAGACCAATTTTTTGACTTAAAATTCGACTTTAAAGTCCGTTTGACTTATAGGGCGAAATAGGGTCAAAAGTTGACTTATTTTGTTGCATGCTTCGACTTCAAAGTCGAGCGGACTTGATTTTCGGACTTCATAGTCGGTTTGACTTTAAAGTCGAAAAAGGTCAAAATAGGTCGAGCTCCGCCATGTTTTTCGAATGGCAAATTGAGAATTATTCTTCTGAATATGCTTTTGCTTTAAGAAGAACAATTTTTTTCAAGCAATATTTATTTAATTTCCATCAATGAGAAAGCCCCTTAAAAATGAAGAAGTAGAAGGAACACTTTCACGAAAAATCTCAGCGGGCATATGTTTTTGGGACTTATTAAGCGCAAAATAATTTTTAATGAAGTCCATATTTTATTTATTATTATATTTATTTCTTAAGACACACGAAGAAGAAAATCTCTCGTTTATTTCTGCTTTCGAGTAATAACGAATGACTGAGTAAGATATTATGTATTTAATATCTTTCTCTGTTACTCTCTCTCTCACTTTTTTCGTTTCCTTTTTACGTTCTCTTTCGTTTTACTCATAAGTCCAATTAGGTCGAAAATTGGTCATTGCGACTTCTTTTCGACTAATATTAGGTAAACGGACTTCTTTTCGCCCTGACTTTGAAGTCGAAATGCCCTATTATGACCTATTATTACCGCCAATCGACTTCCAATCTTATTCCCCCACTTACGTCGACTCGACGTCGTTCGACGTAAATTTCGACCTATTTAGGTTAGGTCAAGTAAATATTCTGACCTAATATAGGTAAGAATTTACCAATTTTTCGACCTATTTTGCTACTTGGGTTGATACTTTTGAATGATGTAAATGAAAATAAATTCGAAGAGTTAATCCTTTATTTAAAAAATGCCCTACTATACAGAAAAGAAATAATAGAAATTTTAAGTTAAAACCAAATCCCGACAAACGGTCCGGAGGATCATAGTCGTATATCTTGTTCAATAAATTTATAGTATTAAGTTTTAGGCTTAAGCATTTGAATTGTTATAAATTTTGAGTTTGAATAAAGACTATTATTATTATTATTATACCGAATGAGCCGGTATAAGAGTCATATAGGACTCTTTCTGCACTCATATCTGACTCTTATTTCCCAATAAATACGAGTCATATAGGACTCTTTCTGCACTCATATCTGACTCTTATTTCCCAATAAATACGAGTCATATAGGACTCTTTTCTGCACTCATATCTGACTCTTATTTCCCAATAAATAGGAGTCATATAGGACTCTTTCTGAACTCATATCTGACTCTTTTTTCCCAATAAATAAGAGTCATATAGGACTCTTTCTGCACTCATATCTGACTATTATTTTCCCCGTACATATGAGTCATATAGGACTTTTGCCCTGCACATTCAACTTCAAATTCGACCTTACTTTCGCTATATAAAAAAAAAGTTTTTTTTGTTATTATTTTAAATTTTTTTACTTTTATTTTAACAATGTGAAAATAACGCATTCAACATTTCGGAACTAAATCATAAAAACAATTCTTTTATAACAATAAGAAAATAAATTAAAAAATTATTCTTTAGTGTACAAAAGTGCTCAAAAATATATAAACGTTTTGAGTACTATTATTATTATTGCTATTGTTGTTGCTGTTATAGTTTATGTTAGTTTAACTTTTTTATTGCTATATTTGACACGATCCCGTGCGGTTTGAAACAACTTGGTGGTGCACTTTTTGAAATCGGGTTCATTGGAAAACTTTCGGGAAAAAGCTTCTGAAAAAATTATTCAACTTAAATTAAGAAAATTTTACAAGAGTTCTAAGAGATTACCCTTAAAGGCACTTGTGATAGCCAAATTCTGCAAAGAAATTTTTCCTGCTATGCTTATCCAGGTCCGGGATTCCAATCAAAAAATTTCGTTTTCCTGAAATGGTAAACACAAAAATTTTATTACTTTAAAACAAGTGCTTTGGGGCCGCATATATTACGTAACGCGCTTAGGGGGAGGGAGGGGTTAATTTTTATATTTTTTCGATACAAATCGCAATATTAAAATATTTCTCAACTTCATATTTTCTTTTTAATGTTTTGATCACCTGTACTGCCGTCTTACGATCACTTCTTCTTGACATTTTAAATATCACACAATTCACACTTACCAAAGTATTTGCTACAAAACTTGAAATTTATTGCACTACAAAATTTAAACTGATTTGTTCGACAGTTGCACTTTGACTAAATTTTTGTTCATCTTCCTTGAACGTAAGAACAGCAATTCCAAAAAATCTCAATTCTAGGAAATTGTATTTCTAAGACTCATATTTCCCAAATATTTCGGACTCATATTTCTGAGCCCTCCAAATATGTTTGCTGGGATTAGTGCAGTCGAAAATTTTCATCATGTGTGTGTGATTTTTGTGTGTGAGTTTTGATATCGCGTTTTGGGGTCTTTTGAAATCAAAAAGAAATTGAAAGTTCTGAATTCGAAGCGTGCATGTTATTTTCCAATTGATGAACTGAGGAAAATTTTGTAAATATTTTTTTTTTTTTTTAATTTTTTTCTTAATTTTTTTGAATTTGTTTTTGTAAAAGACTTAAAAAATTTTTTTTTACTTTTCAGTAGGAAGGTATTTTTATGGGTGAAATCTAATGAGTCTATAGTTCTGCCAATCTTGACATTCAAGGTCCCTAAAAAGGTATGATAAAATTTTTAAGTCGATGGTTGTGTGTCTACATGTTTTCGTTCGGCATTATTTTTCTGATCGAGCCCCCTCATCACAATACCGTAAAGTATTAAGTCTGTCTCTTATAGACAACTTTTCGCCTGCGGCCAAAGCGGTCTTTCCGAAAATTTTTATTGAAGATTTGAGCTCGGGGCCCTCTATTTTAGGAGTATGCAAAAAACAAATAAAATCGAAGAGGAGGTGGGAAAACTACATCTGCTCCATTGTTTTTTTTTTCAATGAAATGTTTTAGAGGCTATACAAATTACCATGTGGCAAAAAATATAAATCAATAAAAAGTACTTAACATAGTTGCGTGGACTTAACGGTTCGCACCCAAATTTTTTTTTTAATACGAGGCAAATTGTTATGGAAAAAAATGAATAAAATACGCACAATTTGACACGCACAAATCCGTAAAAAGAAGAAACAAATTTTTTTGTGGAAAAGGCATTTCGCCAAAAAACGCCTTTTAATTAATGTAATTAATATTTATTAAATTTACATATAAATTATTAATATACACATTTATCTGTTGTGCAGGATCTTAAATTTTTTTGACGCAGGTGTATGTAGGGATGCAAACGATACATCGGATGTTTTGGAAACATCGATGTATCGTTTGTTAAACATCGATGTTTGGCATCGATGTTTGGGTAACGATACATCGTCGATACATCGCCAGCAAAGCTAAAAACATCGATATCGCTGTAATTGAAAAGACGTGTTTTCAGATAAATTCAGTTTCAAATTTTTATACGCTGTATAGGAATCGAAAGTAAGTATTATGTATTTTATGGCTGCAAGTATATTCTAATGGAATTTGTCACAAATTTCCATCTGGGTACAAAGGCTTGTTAAGGATGACGCCCTAAATATTTATGATTGAGCTTATCAATAGGGATGCGATAAATTGTCATACAATATTATTGCTTATTGCATTTTTGCTTACTTGTAGAAAACAATGCCACCATTCAAGAGCAAAATTTGGAATTATTTCAACAAAATAAGTGAAAAAGAAGCTGTGTGCAAGATTTGCCAGAAAAACCTTAAAACTTCAGGTAATACGTCCAATCTTCGTGGTCATTTAGAAAATAAACATTCGAAACAATGGCAAGTTGATGAAGTACCGATAAAGAAATCCAAACCAGTTAAAAATATTACAAGTTTCATGGAAAGGAATGTTGCAACTTCTGTAACAAGTGATTGGAATAATGTGGAGATTTTGAATCCTTCGATTAGTTCAGGTTCAAGGAAACGGTGAACAAATAGTTTCCTCACAAAAGCAGTTCCAATGACAAAACCCAGCAGTGTTCTTTCGTCATGTTGATGGGGCCGAAGAAAGCTACACAGCCAAACGTCGATGACTTCATGAACAACATAAGGAGCATAACAACACAAGATGGTGCGAAGTCTAAAAAAATTAACCGAAGCTATATTGAACTTCATAATCATGGATAACAGACCATTTTGCACCGTAGAAGGTAAGGGTTTCTTACACCTGATGAAGGAAGTTTGTCCTTTATATAAGGTACCAAGTCGGGAAACAATCAAAGCCAGGATCGACGATAAATATGCGGCAATAAGTGATTCTGTTTTAAAAATTATATAATGAATGCTGAAAATTATTGCATCACGTACGATATTTGGACAGAAACGATCCAAAACAAATCATTTGTAGGCATTACAATACACTTTCTGGATAATTCCAAGCTCCTCAGCGGAAACATTAGGTGTTTTCGAATTGACTGAAAGCCACACATCGGGAGTACATTGCTGAAAAACTTAAAATGTATTTTCGCTGATTGGAATATTTCCATTGAAAAGGTTTCAGCCGTTATCACAGATAACGATAATACTGTAATGAAAGTTAACCGGAACTTGTTTGGAGAAAAAAAAGATCATTCCTTGCTTTGCTCACACCATCAATATAGTCGTAACTAAATCCATTGCCGAAGCGAAAAACTGTACTGAGTTAATAAGTAAGGTCCGAGATATAATTAAGGAAATTTCTGGACATAGTTACGTCACAGTGAGCAAATTTATACCACTAGTTAGTTGCGTCCGGGGGTCATTGAAAATATCAAACCAAAAAACGAAATGATTATAAAATTTAAAGAGGAAATAAAAAAACAGCTTGCAAGGAGGTTTGATAATATTGAACATTCCGCAATTCTTTCTATTTCAACTACTCTCGACCCCAGATTTAAGTTCATGCATTTTAAAAATTCTTTTGGGCTTAAAGCAAAAGTTTTATTACCTACTTAAATAAATATGTTAAGAATACGAAGAAATTTCTGTTAACACGCATGAAAAGAAATATCAAATAAAAGAAAAAGCAAAACCAATAAAATTTTCTTATTAAAGTTCCAATAGAAAAATTGCTTATAGGAAACCCGCAAAACCTTCGACAAAACGTCCAAAAACGGATCCGCAGGCGGAGGTTTGCGCGAGTCGTAAATGAACGTTCTTGTGCCACAAACTGAGCGACGAAGTGTGTATACGCGAATCGTTTTCGGATCCGAAAAACGGAATATTTGTCCCCCGCAAAATTCTTCGCCTGCGGATCCGTTTTCGGATCTGAATGAGGCCTTTTACACTAGGGCAATTATCGCCGGCAATTTTTTCGTTTGTAGGCGAGACGCAGAGCGGGGGGGGGGGGTAGAGAAAAATTGCTCGTTTCATAACCATGGCGCCTCGACAGGCAATAATTATTGCTAGCAATCTGTCAACTTGAGCAATATTGCCAATGGAGACCGCTCATTTTGAAAAAAGATGGCAATATATGGGAAGCAATATTGCTTCGCTGCGATTGCCAACTTTGAGATTGGCAATGAGCTGTCATTTTTGCTATTTGACAGCAGAATTTCATTTCTATGAATTTTTCAAAGTGTGTATATCGTCAAAATGGTTTGGTGGCGTCGCCGATATTTATAAGATAATAATTTTTTAACCGACAGTTCGAATGTCTTTGGGCTATAAAAACCTCATCATTATATATTTGGATATGAAAAAATAATGCGTGGCTTCAAATGGCGAAGGAAATTAAAAAGGACTACGTTTGAAATAAAAATAAAATAAAAAAAATTGAAAATTTGCGAACTGCCTATATCGCAGAGAAGAAAAAATAGGAGAAGTGGTATTCAAGCAACAGTGCAAACGCAGTGTGCAATATTTGCACTTGTCAAATTGCGTACAAAAAAAGCAGTGCAAATATTGCACACTGCGATTTGCACTGTTGCTTGAATACCACTACTGTTTATTTTTGTTTGTCTCACTCATCGCAAATTAAATTTTTTTAATTTTCTAAATGTATTAAAAAGCGCTTTCTTCAATGAATATTTTAAAAAAATTGGCGGATATGGCCATATTTCGTCACTTCGTGACTTTGACACATTATAGCCTTTGGAAAGACTTAAAAGTTTCAATTCTTAAAACATCTTAAGTACAACAAAATTATAAAACTTTTGAGAATTGTAGCACAAAGATTGAAAAACATCTTGTCATGGCAATTTCATAGGATCTTCATTGAAAATAGGAGTATACAACCCTCTTTCAAATGAAAATTTCATATGAAGAAAAGTCTGTTACAACGCGCTCTTGCTTCTGTGATATTTTCACTAGAAGATCATTTGAAAAAACATCAGTTGTCCTCTTTCGAAATGAATCTTCACTACTTCTGCATTAATGATTTGTTCATGCATGCGATAAAGTCCGGCTGGGGAACTTTTTTCTCGTTTTGCTTACTTTTTTGAAGTCTTGACTTTTAGCACTTTTTCATACTTTTGCCCTACTTAACTTAACCGCCCGCCAAAAGAAATTCCGTTCACAAGTATTTAATAGCCTATATTCAGATGTACGTAAGTAAAGATCCGATATGAAAACCAGGGCTGCCAGATGATTTTTGGCTAAAACCGTCACTTTTTTAAAGAAAAAATCGTCAAAAATCCGGCATTGAACTTTAAAAAATCGTCAAAAAAAAACGCAGTTAAAAAAATATGTTTTTAAAAAGGAAATTTGCCTTTATTGAATTCATTTTTGTACTCCAAAAAAAGATAAATAACAGAAGTATGCTTTTCAGCGTTTGTAATATTTGTAAAAGATACGAAGAAAAAATAACATAATTATGCTTTGAGCATTTTTATAATATGAACAAAAAACTTTTTAATATATATTAGTATTGAATTCATTAGTGTAGGTATATAAAACTTTAATATTATCAAGCCTTAAACTTCGCATAAAACCGTTAAGGTTTTTAGTTAATGAGAAATGAAAAAAAACATTGCACTACTATTTTTATAATAACTTTTGAATCGTTTGTCTCATTTACACCAGCTTAGGCAATTAAATTAAATACTATGACACTCTTATAATTATTCGAAACGGATTTGCAACGATAACTTTAACACTGGATGTCACCGTTAATGCTGATAAAAATTATAGTGTTTTCGAAAGGAAACGAAATGACAAAAAACCAGAAGTTTGCGAAGTTGGCTGTGATTGTATTGAAAGTGACACAGTTAGTTTCGAATAATTATAAGAGTGTCATTATATGTCAGTATCTGCTTAAAATTTAATTTTTTATTAGAGTTTTATATCAAAATCTACGTTATAAAATCCTTTATTAAGGTGCATTCACATGGTGGCTCGCGCCAAAAATTTGGCCGAAGTTGCGGCTATAGTTCTATATGGTATGAATCGTGCAAATTTGATTGCCATCGTTTTATTTTTTACTATTGTTACCACCTATATGGGCTGTGATTGTATTGAAAGTGACACAGTTAGTTTCGAATAATTATAAGAGTGTCATATGGAACCTACAGTGACCCGAAGTCAATTTTATTAGCCCAAAAAAAAAAACAAAAGAGTGTCATACATATATGTCAGTATCTGCTTAAATTTAATTTTTTAATAGAGTTTTACATCAAAATCTACGTTATAAAATCCTTTATTTAAGGTTGCATTCACATAGTGGCCTCGCACCAAAAATTTGGCCGAAGTTGCAGCTATAGTTCTATATGGTATGAACGTGCAAATTTGATTGCCATCTGTTTTATTTTTTACTATTGTTACCACACCTGGTCAGATTGATTTAAAAAACGTCAATTTATTTTGGGTTATTTTTGGGGGTAAAAAATCGTCAAATCGGTAAAAAGCATATTTGGCATAAAAAATCGTCAAATGACGATAAAATCGGGCTATCTGGGGCAGCCCTGTATGAAACACATGCAAAAAAAAACCAAAATTTACTCCGAAGTAAATTGTTTACTTTCGCTTATACTCAGATGGCGAGTAAGCGTTCAGTAAATAATACGCAGGGTTGCATCTGCGACTTTGACAATTCCTCCCTTTACTTCATGCAAACAATAGCCACGCTTATTCTTCGTGAAAAGCAATCTGAAAGCAGCTGATTCTTGACTAGCTGATTCTTGACTGCATATAGAAAATAGCTGCAACTTCGGCCAAATTTCGGCGCGTTAGGGGCTGTCCATTAATTTACGTTAAGGGCGATTATGACCATTTTAGACCCCCCCCTCCCCCCATGTAAGCACAAATTAAGAATTTTCAAACTCCTCCCCTCCCCCTTCTTACGTAAGATAACCCAAATTATTTTTTTAAATTATGCTCTTTGGGTTTAGTTAAACTGAAAACAGTTCAATTGTAAATTTATTTAATGAAAAAACTTTCAATTTTAACTGTTGCGAGCCAATAGCACTGTAAATCAAATTATATTACAAAAAGAAAAAGTGGAAAAAAAAGATATGTTCAGAAAATAACAGTCTTTTAAATTAGATAAAATAAAAAAAAAAAATTTTACACGAGAATATTTTCACACACCATAATATTACGTAAAAATTTTTAAGACCCGCCCCCCCCCCCATATAAGTGAGCGTAAGGTTTTTCGAACCCCCACCTCCCCCTTTTATGCCTTACGTAATTAATGGACAGCCCCTTATGGCATGATTTGGTGAAAAAGTTCAACTGTGGTGAACCACGCCATAAGTCGAGTGTTGTGGTGAACCACGTAATAAGAAAGTGTGGTGTACCACGTAATAGCTTTTGTCCGAAGTTGCTGCTATAGTTCTATATGCTTGACTGCGCCGCGATCATGTAGGACTGTAGGTCTAAACTTGTCGACGTCGAAAGGCCTCTGCCGCTAATAAGAAACTCCCATTTGGCAGGGATAGGAAACTCAACTCTTTCGAGAAATTCACCAAAAAGCTACCAACAAAAACCTTAAGCAGGAATAGGAAATTCAACTCTTTCGAGAAATTCACCAGAAAGCTACCAACAACAATACGGGCAGACAAAAAGTGGCACTATGGTTGCCACTTGCAAGAAAATTATAAAAGAAACACCGCGTCGACTCGGTTTTTTATATTGCTTGAAAAGTTCATAATTGGAAACTTTACTAAATGTGTTACGATATGTTTTTGCTCAATGTGCACGAATGTGTTCATTTTGTAATAAAATTGACAAACATTTTTGACTACGGCTACGAATTTGATTTTGTACATAGAATTTAGTATTTTCGCGTTAAACAAATGTGATCAAAAAGTTAAGTGGGACAGGGTAGAATAAAAATAGATATTTTCGTTACAAGTGTCGAAATGAAGCTTTTTTTTGCACGAGTGGTAAATGTTGTAAAAACGAGGCGCAGCCGAGTTTTTAAATACCACGAGTGTAGTATGCTTCTGCTTTTTTTTGCCTTGTATTTTTTTAAATGCGTGCATTTTGAAATTTATTATTGCACGCCTTGCCTTTGTAATTTTTTGAAATGCGTGCGTTTTGAAATTTATTATTGCACGCCTTGAAATTCATTCTTAAAAAAACCATGTAGTATGCCATGCTTTTTTGTTTGTATAAACAATTTTTTTATACTTTCTCAAAACTAGTGTCTTAATATGCTTCATTTGATTTTAAAATCGACATCATAAATAGGCCTATTATGATGTCGAATTGCATTAAAAACAATTTATTTTTTCCTTGAAATTGATATTCCTTGATTATTTTTATGTTTTTTCAAGCTTTTCATATTATTTTATGATTTTGGTGATATTTTATATGTAATGAACTCGAAAATCTCCCAAAATTAAAAATAAAAGTGGCAATGCATTTCACCACAGCAGAGCTAAAGATTTCGCCTGCCTTAGCGTGCTTCTCTTTTCCTCATGCTATTATGCCTATGTTGAAGCAGCGTAGCTCTAACACATTGCAGGGATTAGGAAGAAGAAGAGTTAGACCTATAGG
>JAIPUU010000023.1:0-18566 GCA_020466095.1 Chlorops oryzae
TCTTTGTCTTATCTTTTCCCTTGAAATACGTTCCGTGGAATTTCATAAGACTCATAAATGAATAAGGGGGAAATTTGAATATGTTCCAACTTATCCCGTAATATTGTAACAACATACATCACTGCGAGTTATTTTGAAATAGCTTTTATTAAATAAAGTTACTTGGTGTCAGATTACAGCTAAAATAATTAAAACTAGACAAACTCTTGGTTTATTTGTAAAAATTGACAACTGCTAAACAATTTGAAACTCACGATAAACAATTTTGCATAAATAGAAAAGCTTCCATTGCCTTGCTTTACAGAACCCCTGCACAACACCGCTTCCACCGCTGTCCGGCGGGATAATGATCTGGATTACATATATGATAGACTGGATATTGCGAAGTAAGTTAGGTTCAAAATCAAACGAATATTCTTCTAATATATATTTAGGCAGTGGCGGATCCACGGGGGGGATATCGGGTCTGGACCCCCCCCCCCCCCCCTTGGGAATTTTGGAATCCAAAATTGCTTAGGGAAAGTGGTCGAATTCCAAACCTCTTAAGAATCTTTTCTATAAATTCAAAACGCTGATACTCAAGATAAGAACTTAACATGCTATTAGCAAGAGAATATCATAACCTTTGTTTTTGCAATATAAATTTTTCATCAAGAACTAACTAAATATATACATACTTAAGTTAAGGAAGCTTGAAGACTTAAGAACACCTTAAGTGTCAAGCGGTTTAACAGTCAATTTTTATCCAAAACTCACGAAAATTGTTTTCGGCAGGCAACATTTGAAAAAGCCTATATATTTAGTTTTACTTTTTTAAAATTCGTAAAATTAGTGAAATTCCTTCAATAAATTAAATTGAAAACTTATTTAAGGAGCACTTACAATTTGTACTGTTAAAATGCTTTACAGACTTAAGCTTTACTTAAGTGCTAAGGAGACCTTAAGTATGCACTGTAAAATCGGGCCTCAGTATACTATTTTTCAGTGAAAAATTTTGAATTAATGTTAAATCAATTAGAAAATCATTTGTTGTTTTAAGGCACGAATTATATTTTTATTGAAATTTTAAAACAATGATGCTGAAGCGAGGCACTTTCAAACATTTGTATATTTTCGAGGCTTTAAGAAGAACTCACGCAGAATTTCTTGTTCGCTAAGTGCGATTCCTACGTGAATATTCAGGGATGGAAGACCATTCAAACGCTCTTGTCTCATTGTGCTTCTTAAGTAAGACTTTAGTCGTCTTAACGTCGAAAATGACCGCCGAATAGCTCAGGCTTACATTATTTATGTTTCTTTATATTTTTAAAGCTTATTAAGGGTTCTTTTTTGTACATTTGTGCTACTTAAAATGCTCCAACACTTAAATCGTATTTATTTTCATATAAGTAGTGCTATTTTTCTTTTATTAATTAATTAAAAGCTGCAATGATTTTAATAAATTTTTTGATGTACATCAATATCTTGTTGTGTATTTCATCATATTGTTAGAAGGCAAGCTTTGAGCAATGTTGTTTTCGTTAAATTCCAGCAACATGAAATATGACCAATTTTGAATGTGTGCTATCTTAAGCTATTAACATAGAGTAGCTCAGTATGATAAGCAATCGAAAATGTTTCCTTGCTGAGAAATAATAAGTCCCGCATCATTATCGCCTTTCTCAGATTGGCATTGGCCCCGTTGAGGACAAGAGAAAATTGTTTTCCCAATTTTTTTATGGTAAGTCTATTTCATTTTTGAGATAGAGTTTCACGGCTAAGGTGAAAAAGTTGCCCCTTTTGAAAAAGAGTGGGATTGATAATGGATGTTTTTTCGGTCTAAGAACATTGCGTGTAGCTAGGAAAAGTAGTTCTTCGGTTATGGATATTTCAATGATGAAAAAAAAAATTTTTCTATCTTTGAGGCCATTGCGCCACCTCTAAACTTTGCTTAATCTTCATAATTTTGCACACGCAAGTTTTTGATAAATACCAAACATTTGAGCCACTGGCAGACAGAAGTTGACAAACTTAATTTTTTCCATACATTTGGCGCCCACCTTAATGTATATAGATTAGAGTGTTTTGGGAACTATTATTTGGAATATCTCAGAGTACATTTTGATGGTAGCTCAGAGCACAAAACTTCAACTCATACTCGTACATAAATATGGGCCAAAGAGTGGACAAAAAAAATTTTTTTTTATAATTGTATGAAGCTGTTAAATGTATTTAAAATAAACAAAAATTATTTTTCTGCCTCTAGCAAAAAGTTTTGAACCCCCCCCCTTTCCCAAATCCTGGATCCGCCACTGTATTTAGGCAAAAAATGCTTGTTACTACTTACCCCTGTTACAACTAGCACACACCGCTCCACTATTAAAAAAAATCGAATTGTGTTCCTTAAAAAACTTTTGCTATTGGGGTAACCCAACATTAATGTTTGTTCGAATGACCAAAAACAATGTTTCGCAGGTGTTTCTGTCATTGTATTTTGTGTATTATCGAAATTTTCTGTTCAATTTTGTCCGAAATGTGGTTGCCAATTTATTTGGCAAAGGTGGTGGCACTGTATTTAATGTGTTATTCGGAAAGTGGTGAGACAAAATCCACAAAATAAAACAAACGGAAGGAGGAGAAGGCGTCACTAAAAGCTCCCAAACATAAATTCGCTTCGAACCAAAGCCAAGCGGAAACCGGAAATGCCAACATGTAAAGCAGCACAGAAATTTTTGTCTACGTAAGAGCTGCCTGTGTGGGCATGTGTAGCCATGTATGTGAACTTGTGAATATGTATGGCGTCGTGCATTGTGGATAAACCAGATTGGTATATAAATAAATATAGTAAATGACATGTTAACACAAATAATGCGCTTAACTTCGCAGCGGTCAATTAGTCCACATGAGAAAGATTGTAAGAATGCGCACGTGTGTGTGCGAGTGTGTGTGGAAATTTGAAAAAAAAAATACACGAAGCTGTTGCGATAATTACATTTACAACGCAAATAAAATGTAAGTTATTTAGGTTCCATGTTCTCTTTTACGTTATTATGCATAAAATGCTCTTCGAACGGCGGAATTTCGCAACGGTTTTTTTTTTCGCCATTTCAGTCGGCTTTTCGGCGTGTTTATGCTTCAGCCGTTGGGTCGTAAAGCTTTATTTACAAATATTAACAAAGCTCTTAATAGTAGTAAAGCACTTCGGTAATCGCATGAAGCTGTACAGGCATTTATTGGAAGTTCTATAAACAGGTCCGTTGCGACGTGCGCTCGCATTAATATGAGTAATTACTTTTGTGAAGTAATCCAGCAGATTTGAGAGCGAAAAAACAACTTTCCGACATTAAAATCGATTTTTTTATCGATAAGTTATCGTTTTAAAAATGCCCAAAATATTTTTTCTGAAATTTTCGGACAATTTATCATAAAAGACAATTAAAACGTTTTTACATCTACCAAACCTTCTACCCATAATCATTGAACGAAAAAAGTCATTTAGAAAAAAAAATCATAAACTTTGAGGACCTATATCTCAGCAACCGCTTCGTTTTGACTACCCTCCTTTTGCACAAATTTTGTACTCTAATAGCACAACATCATCACCAACTTTTCAATCGAAATCGAGAGAAAAATTTTTACACCTGGTACACTTGACGTGTTTTCCCCCATATGTATGTTTGAATATTTTTTTATTAAGACAAGATTATTTGGAGATTTTCAAGATCAATTTTTTTCGAAATTATTTATGAAAACACACGTTCTAATTTCGAAAAACTCATAACAATAGTTAAAGTGAGAGTGGTCAAATAAACTGTATTCCGCGTTAAATGCACTGAAAAAGGCAGTCAAATGAACAGTTGAAAAAACAGTTAATTTTTATGTTCAATTCGCTTTCGTTCACTTAGACGTATTATAATAAGTTCGCATTCTGATCAACCGTCTCCGGAGTGTTCGATAGAGCTCAGTGCTTAAACTGTGAATCGAAAGTGTGAGCTTCGGGTTTCGATCCCTGCTGGCGGCGGGAATTTTTCTGAATTTTTTTTTTTTAATTACAGTTTTTTTTTTTTGTTCAGAAGTGTAGTTGTTTTGGAAGACAAAAATTTTCTCCTAAATTTTTAAGGTTTTAATTTATTTAATTTTTTATTAATGGTTAAATTTCAAGCAAAAAATTTTGGGAGTGAAACAATTCCTTAAGCACGTTCCCAAAAACTTGAGCAATTAAATTCGTTCGTTTAGCGTAATAGTTAAGACGTTCGCCCAGCGAAGTGGAAGTCAGCGGTTCAAGGCTCGGCCGAGGCGAGAAAATTTAAAGAGATGAAAGAGAAAAAGATTTAAATAGAAACAAATAAAATAAAGAAAAAATATAATAATTTAATAAAAAAAAAAAAAATATTAATAAAAGATAAAAAAAGTCAAAGCAAAAAATAAATTTTTTTTCCCAGTCACTGGTGACAGTTGATTTAACCGCGAGACAGTTATATCAACCATCAGGTAGTTATATCCTTTTGACTGTGTTTGTACTGTTGAATTGACCGCTACTACATATAAGCTAAGAATTAACGGTGAACTCGGTTATTTTAACCTGCTTTTTCAGTTAATATAACTACCTTTTTCTCTCGGTGTATCAACTACTTTGATAAGAAAACTGTATACGGACATACAAATAGAAAGACAGACCGACGGACATGAGTAAATCGAATCTCCTGGTGAGGCTAATAATTTTTGTAAGTAGTCATAAAGTCAATCGCGACTGGTTCTGGGTAAAACACACAACCGCAGAAACGCAATATACCCTCAACACAGAGTGTGTCGGGTATTAAAAGCATACATATATTCCCTATTGAGATTTCCTGCAGGGCAATTTAAATCTTCAGAAAATAGATTATCTAGAAATGAATAAGTTCTCCAATAAAAGTTGTGAAAATTTAGACGTTCGAACATGTTAAAACGAAACAAAGTAAGTCAACAAGTCAATGTGAATTCGATGTTGCGCATCATGTTGTCGATAAACTTGGACATTGTAAATCTGCCTGTCTGTCTAAATGTGTGTTTATGTCTCTGTCAATCTGTCTGTCTTATTGTGTTCGGGCTTCGTTTTGATTTGCTTCATTGCATTTTGTGCTTTTCCTTTCCTTTCCTTTTTTAATGCGAAATGAATTTTTTATGGATTTTATTAGGTTGTTGATTGCTCCACGAAACTGCCCAAAATTGCCCATTATTTGCTTATGAAATTTGCAAAGTGGGCATACTTTCCGTGCAGAACAACAGACCTATTATGTGTTTTCTTTGCAACTCGCGAGCTACAAATCTCATCTGGAAAGCTTTAAAGAAACAAATTAAATAATTATTTTTTGTGGAAACACAGTTCAATTATGAATTTCGTTTTTCGAACACTAATTCGTGACTTCAACCGGCTTGATGAGAAATACAAAAAAGAAGGTCGTTTTTGATATTTAAATTACTTGTGTTTTCAAGGTAGCTGAGTTCACGGAAGTTATTAAAAAGTGCAAATTGCAGCTTTTAGAAGAATGACCTTCAATATGGTTTGTGAGAGAGATGAAAATTATCTACTTACATATATATGTTGGTTTTATGTCATTGATTGATTTCTTTTGAAATAGAGACAGGACTGTTTAAACTGAATTTCTTGCAAAAGGAAAATTATGCAAATGATACGTAACAAAAAACAGCTTACTTCAATGACTTACCAAATACTGTATTGTGAATAATAATCGTGAAGTAGATCATGGAATATCGATAAAAATTTGAATCGATATCTTTTGGGTGAAAGCTTCAGACTCTCAAACGGGCCATTTGTAAGGAATACTTTCTTGTGTTTTTCCTTTTGAATAATATTTAAGGAACTCCCTGTCTCTTTAGATCACAAAATACTTTTGAATAGGTTGAAATTCTCTCGTTTTGAGCTAGAATTGCATAACAAAAAAACTTCATAGTGATCCTCTTTGTCAAATATATGTTCTTTTATAAGTTGTTATCAGATCTACGATACATATTTTAGGGAATGGTATAAAGACCAGCTCATAAATAGACCGCAACGCACCTGGAAGATAGGAATACTAAACATCTGTCATCTAAAAATCGTATGGAATTGGGTCTGCTCAAGGATTTTTTCATCGAAAGTTCTTTAAAGTATTCCCTTTATTTCAGATCATGAAATGTAAAAAATTTTCGTCATTATTCTACGGAATTTTAATTAGAAGAAATTTTTTCGAATCAAAAGAAAAATAATGACAATAAAAAATGAAAAGATACTTCAATGAACGATTGATAGCAAAACAAAAAAGTAAAAAATTCAACAAAATTTTCAACGTAAAACTGGCACAAAAAAAAAAAAAAAAAAGAATAGCAAAAAAAGAGCGTGGAAAACAGAACTTCATTAGCTAATGAAGAGTTGACATTAAGCGAAAAACAGCATCGAAAGTAAAAGACAAACATAGCATTCAAGGAAGGAAAAACGAATATTTGTTGCTAAAGAGAGAGAGAGAGAGAGAGAGAGAGATAGAGAGAGAGAGAGAAGAGAGAGAGAGAGAGAAGAGAAGGAAAGAGAGACTGGGAGAGACGGAACAGGAAGAAATACAACATAAAAACGTGCCAGCAAACGACAAAATAAACAAATTGTTTATTTGCTTCTGACGCTTAAGCTTAGATGATGCTTACGAAATAAAAAGCCAACACAAGGAGAGCACAAAATAACGAACAAAAATATAAACGCAAGCGAAAAAGAGGAGAAGCGAAACCGTCAAACGAGCAGCTGTCAAGTAAAATAATATCCTTTGAGAATGACCAAGTAAGTACAAAGTAGACCAAATAATGACGTCTTATGCTGTGAACGATCAAAATTAAGCCACAAAAAAATTGCACGGGAATGGAGAAGAAAATTTTCCAGAATAACTAAAATCATGTCAAGCCTAATAAAAAGTGAGATTTCTACACAATTTTCCAATTTTCTTGCACTGCTCTTCTGCTCAAAAAAAAAAAAAAAAATTAATGAAGAAATAAACTAGAAATAAATAAAAAGAAAATTTCTTCAAGCGCACTTGACGTTTTTCCAGCTTACACCTTGTACGATGTTGTCATGGACATACATATGTATATACGTATTTACCTTGCAAGTGTATGTATACACATACATATTTATGTCTGTATATATGTGCACCTAATATATTTACTCAGTACTTTTCAACGTCTTTAACTAGAATTTGCCGGCATATTTTCATGGGCCAGCAAGAAGTAACTAAGACGTTCAAGCGGATGCAGTTGAAGGCCCAGCAGACACACAAACCGACACCCAAACACCATGAGCAAAATAAGCGAACGAATGAAATAACCGAACCGAACCGAACCAAACCAAACCGAAAATCCAACCGTCAAAGCCACTAACGACCGACCATGGCAAGTCCATGTCTTATGTACTTGACACAAATAGAAAATTCTTCACAGATTTCACAAGCTTCTTAGCAACCGCAATCAGTAGCGTTGCAACTTCAAAAGAAGAAGAAGAAAACACGCAAAAATTCGGAAAAAGAAAAATACTTGGGGAAAAACTTTGCTCGTTTTTTACCCCCGCTAGTTTCCAGGCGAATTTTTATTGCCATTTATAGCTTCACTGGTTTTTTGGTTCGCTTCCTTTATTTGCAGTGCAATGAGGAATCGCACTCTAATTTTGTAGAAATATTTTCCAAAACTGAATTTTTGCTATGCCGCTTCTCGGGCATACGCCATACCTATACCTCCACGGATGCAACGATGAGAAAAACGAGCACATTTAGGCAATAAAAACAGGCTACAAGAAATGCAATTTCCTAAATGGTGTTAAACGCAAAAGCTTCAGAGCCTGAAGCTATACAAAATAGGAAAAAATAAAAATTAAAAGTTAGGAGGAATTTCTCTCATATTTTTAGTAAAAATAATTTGGATTTTTTTTTTTATAAGTATTATATCTTAAAGTCATTTCTGAAGTGATGTTTCAACAACTAAGGTTCGCTTACGAGTTTAAGTGAAAAAGAAAGTGAGGGTTTCAGGTTGATGTTAATCTGATGAGACTAGGGAAAATTTATAGCTTATCCTCTAACCGTTTTTTAAAAATACTGCTTTGATGTCGACCATAAAATCAATCTAATAACATAATAGTATGTAGTATAGTTAAAGTATTCTGATAAGTTATCCGAACTTAATTTCAGTTTCCATTTAGAAATAATAGCGTTAGTTTCAGAAACCGTCTGTAAATGGTCAAAACGGTTTAAGCTATAAAAATTAAGATATAAGATACATATGTATTTATGTATGTAAGGGAGTTACGATTGAGAACTTTAATCGCCGATTCAAAATGGCAAAATGGTGGGTCAAGAATATATTATTAATTGGTGATCGGACACACTTACTTGTTTTTACTCGAGGGTATAAAACCCAGACTTGAACTGATTTGTGTCTGTCTGGCTGTCTGCTGTAAACAGGTTTCTTTTCGAAGCAGTTGAGCACAACGAAATTTCGTATTCAGGTTGAAGGAGATATAAGTAAGAACAAGATCGGACTGTTTTTAATTGCACCTTCAATGTTAGGGTCTGTCACAAAAACCGCAAAAGGATCGAAACATTTCGAGATATTTTAATGAAATTTTGAATCTATTCAAGTTTCTGCTCAATTTCAAAAATTTGAAAAAGTTGATTTTTGGCACGAGGGCGGATTTCATAAGTAAGTGAACACATAGTCGACATATTATGAGGTGCGTTTAAGGTTTTGGACATTTCCAGAATACCTTGTCTAAATGATCGTGGTCTTGGGCAGGCCGGCGAAAGGGGTTAGGTGGGTATGGGATCTACCATACATGGGACTCAAGTGTTGTATGGAATACCATACGTGGGAATACTCAATTTGCGTTAAATGTACACCTGTGTAATGAGAAGCTTTGCAGTCTACAGTGACAGTGAATACACAAATAAGAAGAAAATCCCTTTGTCATAAAAAAAGAGTAGTGTAGACATCACTGGACAAGGCGATTCAAGGCCCATTACAATTGCTCCGAAAGCTCTTTGCGAAAGAGCAAGGCTTCACGAAAGTCTTAAATTTTTCGAACTTGTCTCGATCTCTCGCAAAGCATTAGAAAATAGGTCTTTACTTTACTGTAACGTTTTTTTTTTCTATGTTACCCCGTCCCCACAAACACCCCATTACATACATGGGAGACCCACCTTTCTCCGGCTCTGGTCTTGGGTCATATTTTAAAACAATATTCAAGCATGTATATATTTATTATAGGTATATATCGAACTTGTATACGCTGGTCCGTGTCGGTATTGTACCTATATTTGCGGTTTATGCATCGAAAAAATGGGACTTAAAAATCCGAGCCGCAGCGCGCTCGTTGGTTTTCCAAATTTTTAATCTTTAGCGAGTGGCTAGCGCCTGTATTCGTCGTGTGTGATGTACCATCAAAACAAAAAATCATTTGTTTTTCCACGTGAGCGAAGGAAAAATCTTCGGAAATACGAATAAAATTTTTATCATTAAAGGTTTAAAGCTGAGCCTGAACTTTGGCACATAAAAATTGAAGCATATTGAAATGAAATTGAGAACAATAGGCTGAGGCTTTGCGATGTCCATGTTTTTCTAGGCGGAGAAACAAAAACACGCTAAACGTGTAAGGGAGAGGGGGAATGGTTTAACAATTCTTCGTTTCTTGTTTACTGAAGCTTACTTGTTTGGTATTTGTGAATTGTAGTAGTAGTATTCAAATTAATAACCATTCAACTATCGTTTTCAAATAAATCTTTGATTAACCCTGTAACGATTTTGTATTAGAAACGGTTGATAAAAAAAAATGTTGGGTGCTTACCCCGTAATTGGGGTTCGTTGTAACAGGCTTTGGGCAAATTGTGAATATAGAATTGAATATAATTTTTTATATTTTATAGAGATTTGTTTTGGCACAAAAAGGAACTTCAGAATTACAGCCATTTATTGGTAATAAAAAACCCCACATTTCTTGAGTAAAATGACTATTTATTAACGTAGGTATTATATGAAGCTAGGCTTCATCGAAATTACAATTTAGACCTACAAATGAGACTTATAGCATGTTTCCACATTGAATTAACATAGTGAATTAACCATATGGATTAAAGTCTGTAAAGCATCTGCATCAAATCTTATCAACATTATTATTTGTTTTTAGTCTCCTGAACCAATATTTTCAATAATAATCGTAATTATATGCTTCTAAATGTCCGAAATAGCTCTAATTCATTTAGTTAATTCACTATGTGGAAACATGCTGATTCAAATTTGACATGGGTCCAAATCTTGCACATAATGCACTGAATTTTCTTTTGAATTTTCATAAGGCTATTCACAAGCTGAATAAAACCCAATCCTTTTAGACTTTCGTTTTTGCTTTTTCTTTCTATTGTCTTTGACTATCTTTGTCTTATCTTTTCCCTTGAAATACGTTCCGTGGAATTTCATAAGACTCATAAATGAATAAGGGGGAAATTTGAATATGTTCCAACTTATCCCGTAATATTGTAACAACATACATCACTGCGAGTTATTTTGAAATAGCTTTTATTAAATAAAGTTACTTGGTGTCAGATTACAGCTAAAATAATTAAACTAGACAAACTCTTGGTTTATTTGTAAAAATTGACAACTGCTAAACAATTTGAAACTCACGATAAACAATTTTGCATAAATAGAAAAGCTTCCATTGCCTTGCTTTACAGAACCCCTGCACAACACCGCTTCCACCGCTGTCCGGCGGGATAATGATCTGGATTACATATATGATAGACTGGATATTGCGAAGTAAGTTAGGTTCAAAATCAAACGAATATTCTTCTAATATATATTTAGGCAGTGGCGGATCACGGGGGGGATATCGGGTCTGGACCCCCCCCACCTTGGGAATTTTGGAATCCAAATTGCTTAGGGGAAAGTGGTCGAATTCCAAACCTCTTAAGAATCTTTTCTATAAATTCAAAAACGCTGATACTCAAGATAAGAACTTAACATGCTATTAGCAAGAGAATATCATAACCTTTGTTTTTGCATATAAATTTTTCATCAAGAACTAACTAAATATATACATACTTAAGTTAAGGAAGCTTGAAGACTTAAGAACACCTAAGTGTCAAGCGGTTTAACAGTCAATTTTTATCCAAAACTCACGAAAATTGTTTTCGCAGGCAACATTTGAAAAAGCCTATATATTTAGTTTTACTTTTTTAAAATTCGTAAAATTAGTGAAATTCCTTCAATAAATTAAATTGAAAACTTATTTAAGGAGCACTTACAATTTGTACTGTTAAAATGCTTTACAGACTTAAGCTTTACTTAAGTGCTAAGGAGACCTTAAGTATGCACTGTAAAATCGGGCCCTCAGTATACTATTTTTCAGTGAAAAATTTTGAATTAATGTTAAATCAATTAGAAAATCATTTGTTGTTTTAAGGCACGAATTATATTTTTTATTGAAATTTTAAAACAATGATGCTGAAGCGAGGCACTTTCAAACATTTGTATATTTTCGAGGCTTTAAGAAGAACTCACGCAGAATTTCTTGTTCGCTAAGTGCGATTCCTACGTGAATATTCAGGGATGGAAGACCATTCAAACGCTCTTGTCTCATTGTGCTTCTTAAGTAAGACTTTAGTCGTCTTAACGTCGAAAATGACCGCCGAATAGCTCAGCTTACATTATTTATGTTTCTTTATATTTTTAAAGCTTATTAAGGGTTCTTTTTTGTACATTTGTGCTACTTAAAATGCTCCAACACTTAAATCGTATTTATTTTCATATAGTAGTGCTATTTTTTCTTTTATTAATTAATTAAAAGCTGCAATGATTTTAATAAATTTTTTGATGTACATCAATATCTTGTTGTGTATTTCATCATATGTTTAGAAGGCAAGCTTTGAGCAATGTTGTTTTCGTTAAATTCCAGCAACATGAAATATGACCAAATTTGAATGTGTGCTATCTTAAGCTATTAACATAGAGTAGCTCAGTATGATAAGCAATCGAAAATGTTTCCTTGCTGAGAAATATAAGTCCCGCATCATTATCGCCTTTCTCAGATTGGCATTGGCCCCGTTGAGGACAAGAGAAAATTGTTTCCCAATTTTTTTATGGTAAGTCTATTTCATTTTTGAGATAGAGTTTCACGGCTAAGGTGAAAAAGTTGCCCCTTTTGAAAAAAGAGTGGGATTGATAATGGATGTTTTTTTCGGTCTAAGAACATTGCGTGTAGCTAGGAAAAGTAGTTCTTCGGTTATGGATATTTCAATGATGAAAAAAAAAAATTTTTCTATCTTTGAGGCCATTGCGCCACCTCTAAACTTTGCTTAATCTTCATAATTTTGCACACGCAAGTTTTTGATAAATACCAAACATTTGAGCCACTGGCAGACAGAAGTTGACAAACTTAATTTTTTCCATACATTTGGCGCCCACCTTAATGTATATAGATTAGAGTGTTTTGGGAACTATTATTTGGAATATCTCAGAGTACATTTTGATGGTAGCTCAGAGCACAAAACTTCAACTCATACTCGTACATAAATATGGGCCAAAGAGTGGACAAAAAAAATTTTTTTTTATTAATTGTATGAAGCTGTTAAATGTATTTAAAATAAACAAAAATTATTTTTCTGCCTCTAGCAAAAAGTTTTGAACCCCCCCCTTTCCCAAATCCTGGATCCGCCACTGTATTTAGGCAAAAAATGCTTGTTACTACTTACCCCTGTTACAACTAGCACACACCGCTCCACTATTAAAAAAAATCGAATTGTGTTCCTTAAAAAACTTTTGCTATTGGGGTAACCCAACATTAATGTTTGTTCGAATGACCAAAAACAATGTTTCGCAGGTGTTTCTGTCATTGTATTTGTGTATTATCGAAATTTTCTGTTCAATTTTGTCCGAAATGTGGTTGCCAATTTATTTGGCAAAGGTGGTGGCACTGTATTTAATGTGTTATTCGGAAAGTGGTGAGACAAAATCCACAAAATAAAACAAACGGAAGGAGGAGAAGGCGTCACTAAAAGCTCCCAAACATAAATTCGCTTCGAACCAAAGCCAAGCGGAAACCGGAAATGCCAACATGTAAAGCAGCACAGAAATTTTTGTCTACGTAAGAGCTGCCTGTGTGGGCATGTGTAGCCATGTATGTGAACTTGTGAATATGTATGGCGTCGTGCATTGTGGATAAACCAGATTGGTATATAAATAAATATAGTAAATGACATGTTAACACAAATAATGCGCTTAACTTCGCAGCGGTCAATTAGTCCACATGAGAAAGATTGTAAGAATGCGCACGTGTGGTGTGCGAGTGTGTGTGGAAATTTGAAAAAAAAATACACGAAGCTGTTGCGAAAATTACATTTACAACGCGCAATAAAATGTAAGTTATTTAGGTTCCATGTTCTCTTTTACGTTATTATGCATAAAATGCTCTTCGAACGGCGGAATTTCGCAACGGTTTTTTTTTTCGCCATTTCAGTCGGCTTTTCGGCGTGTTTATGCTTCAGCCGTTGGGTCGTAAAGCTTTATTTACAAATATTAACAAAGCTCTTAATAGTAGTAAAGCACTTCGGTAATCGCATGAAGCTGTACAGG
Organism: Chlorops oryzae; assembly: GCA_020466095.1. NCBI lineage: Eukaryota > Metazoa > Arthropoda > Insecta > Diptera > Chloropidae > Chlorops > Chlorops oryzae. The sequence continues at coordinate 13,615 of JAIPUU010000023.1, forward strand.
CATTTATTGGAAGTTCTATAAACAGGTCCGTTGCGACGTGCGCTCGCATTAATATGAGTAATTACTTTTGTGAAGTAATCCAGCAGATTTGAGAGCGAAAAAACAACTTTCCGACATTTCTTTGCATTAATCAAATATATTTTTACAATCAAATTTTAATGAAATTAAAAAGTTCTTCATTCTGGGTTTAAGAACGATAAACCCTGATTGTGAGTTAAGTCTCACGAAATCGGATTAAAAAACGCTGGAGAAATCAACATTTGGTATTCGGAGAGACTTGAGCAGATTAAGTGCACTTTAGGAAGCTCAGTAAAGACCAACAGTCAGGTTGCTAAAGCATGGAATTAAATTATATATACAGCCACATAATTTCTCATCATTAAGTTCCATTACAGTCATATACATAGGCTTCAATTGCTTCTGAGCGAATATGCTACCTAGCTTCGCGGTTAAGTATACATTAGACATCTGCAAAAATGCATTTATTGAGGCCACAAGATATTTAGAGATAGCACAATTGCTTAAGTTTCAATCCTCACAAATTAGCTCAAGGTGCAATAGTTATGAAAAGCAAATAAATAATTATGCGTCAACAAAGCGGCAAATACTTCGAACAGAAATTAATTTTAAGTAATTGCACTCTTCAAAAAGTAGGTACACAGAGCCAAAACTGCCTAATAGATTCAAGTAAATTTTCTCTATGAAACCTTTTTAGGCTAAGGTGTACCCCAGCAGAAAGAAGAGAAGATTTTTCCAAAGGGATTCCTTATTATTTTAATATGGTAAATCTTTTTAATTTTATCAAGAAGGGAAACACATGAAGAACATCAAGAAGAAAACTAGTTATTCACACTTTTTTGCACTCAATTTCCGTTATTTTTGGCACCAAAAAAACGATCCATAGAGAAACACTTCTTGACTTCACGAGGTTTTCTACTGAATTGTATTAAAAATCGATTTCTTATTGATTTCATTGGGCTATCTTCTTGATTTGTTCAAAAAGGTATTCTCATTGATTTCATTAGGTTCCTGTAAGATTATGGGTAAACAATCTTCTTAATTTATTTAATAAGGAAAACCTTTTTGAAAAAAATCAATAAGAATTCATAATAAAAGCAACAAGTTTTCTTCTTGACTTATTCAAAAAGGTTTTCCTTATTACAATAATGAGACTTTCTTCTTGAAAAAAAAAAAAAACAGAGATATCTTATTAATTTTGTTCTATTTTATTAGGTATTTATTATGTACTGTTTTCGCTGTGTAGGATGGGTGACCCGGTTTTGGGCACTGACCCTTTTTTGGCCATTTGGTGTTTGAAGGCGTTATAAATAAGACAAATAAAATAATATTATTTCATATAACCGAAAATGACGTTAACAAAACAGTGGCTATAAATATTGTTAAAATATTTGAGAGATTCCACTTGTTAATTGCGAAGGCCAGAACTGGCTCAAGACGACTTTTGTCTTTTTTTTTTATCATAACTTTTTATCTAGTTGATAATATTTCGAAAAAAAATTTTTTTTTCCATATTCTTAATACAAAACTTGCTATAATAGTCGTGGCATTAACAGCCGACACTTAATATTAAGAAAGCTTTAAAGTGAACAGAACTCTTAAGGTCCCCAAAACCGGGTCACCTGCCCTACTAACAGTATCGTGGTATCATTGAGAGCCTTAAGAATTTAATTTTAACATAAATTCTCTTTTGTGCAAAATTTTGGTCTTGAAGTTCGTTTTTTCAACGGTTTTTTTTTGGTTTGCCACTTATGCTTCCATTGTAGCCATGAAAATATTCTCCAAAAATTTCTTTAATATGTCCATTATTAAGGGTAGGTACCTCCAGTACTAGGGTCTATCACAAAAATCTCAAACTGCCTCAAAATCTGACTTTCTCGAAATATTTCAATAAAACTACGAATTTGAGCGTATATTTAAGCCTTCGATTAGAAATAAAAAAAAATTTGAAAAGTGGGCGTGACAAATGGGCGTTTTTCATAAAGAAATTTAACAAAAGTCGTTATATAGACAATCTAAGATATTGACCAGACAAAAAATAAAGTCGTTTGACCCAATTTTCTATCTAGTCAGCTTAGTTTACGTAACGGTACTATGCTCTCTCGATACCCTTATGGAAAATTTCGTTTTGAGTCTTGATCCCCCTTCCTTATATTTTAGTGATGGCTGTCCACATTTTTAAGGTTTCTTCGGCTGATCTTTTAAGATTGTTATATATGTTGCAAGCCAATTTGTATGTTAGCTTTTGAATCGCTCCATATCGCACACTAATTACTAAATTGGCACAACTCAAAATTGAGCATTTCTCGGGCCCACACATACGTAAAAGTTTTCATAGAATCAAAAATCTCTCACAATATTCTCCCTGATTGACTTTTGTTTTTGCAGTCCGTGATTTGAAAATTTGAATTTAAAAAGAAGCTTAATTTACAGCACACTTCGAGTCTAAGTTTTGGGCCTATGCCAAATAAAAAGGCGATTCAGCCTAGTGAGCAGTGTTAAGGTGAAGCTGTTTTGATTTCTAATCAAATCGTCTAATCAATATTTCTATCGAAATATTAATAAACATTAAAAGGATTATTTAAAAAAGGTGTCTTGCTTTGGAAATATTTTTCATGTTTAATGTGCAAAGTAAAATATGTATTTCTGTATGCCACATACCAATACTTCTTTCTTCATACATTTACAAAGGCTTTTTCTTTTTTCTTTCAGGTATGTACTTTCCATAATCGCTTGATCTCCATGTAAGTTGTTTCAGTATCCTATTTGTTGTCTTTGTATTGCAAACTTTCCTTTTTCCCCTAATTAAAAGAGCATCGCTTAAAAACTGCAATTAAAGAAGTCATTGAGAAGCTGCTGGAAGTTCAAAAATAAAAATGATAATGTATTAAATTGCAACATTTCACCCCATAATTAAGTGAGATATATTTAACGGAATAAGTTCAAAGGGCAAGTACGCATAAGAGCCAATAAAATGCTTCCCATTTGGCTAGGATGATGATATAACTTCTCTTCAATGGTGGAGAGTATGTCTGTACACCATTCATATATTTATATATACCTACTGTTTATATATACATACATATCTGTATGCCTTTTAGTCTTATATTGCTCTTTTTGCTCACTTTTTTGGCAGCGTAATTGCGCATTCGGCAAGGCAGAATGTGAAAAGTTCTTAATTAAATTTAATTTCATACCCGCTTTGTACGCACCCAGCTTTATTCCGTTGCACAGCTTGGCTTATCACATTACCAAAGGAAATTCTCAGTTCGTTACAATGACAACCGAAACGACTACATCCACGTCGTTTGTCTTGTTAACGCAGTAGGAAATCGATAAAAACAATTTGTCTGATATTTAAAAAAATAACGAAGAATTAAAAGAAAAAATAAAAAAAATTAAAAAAATTGGAAAAACTCCAGAAGGATTCAAAACATCGCAATACACCAGAACAAGAATGTTGCAGAATTAATTTTTCTTGTAGCTGAATATTAAATCCCTTTTCCATAAAATTTTGCGATAACTATGTCATAATTTTACATATCCACAGAGTACCTAAATGAGATGATTTGGAGATTAGTTGGCTGTTTTTGTCTGGCAAACCCTTTCACTCAGAAATGAAGATTCCCAATCATAAGAATGCAAATGACAGAAAATATCAAATTCAGGAAGGAAATTTTTTTGGATGGTGGTCAAAGATTTATCGATTACGGCTTCCACAGTTAAGGGTGGGGAGAATGACATTTAAAAAATTAAATGTTAAAGACAAGTTATCTCGGAAATTTATAGAAACGGACAGAACTTTATAGCGTCCGTTTAGCGTGGTTTTTTTAATTCTGCACAAAATTTTGGCATATGGCATATACTCTTTTATGATTTTTGAAATGAGCGTTGAGGACTCTAAAATCAAAAAATTTCATCCAACGTTGCGACTTTTGCGAGATAAATTTTTGTGGTGTTCTGGGGAGCCGCTGCCGATCAGAAAGAAAGTACTTAATTCAATTATTTATATAAGGTAATTTGTGATTTTAAACTTTCACATGATGAAATTTAATTAAAATTTTTTGAATTTTTTTCATATTGTTTAATTCAAAAAGCTTTTATTATTGTGGAATAAGATGCTCAAAAATGTTTAATTTTTCAATTTTAATTTGTATTTATTTAACTGCTTTCTTTTGTTGCTTTTTGTTGTGTTTTTCATTTATTTTTTTTAAAAGAATTTTTCACAAAAAAGTAATTTTAATGCCTTAAATTAGAAATTGCAATTATCTCTGCGGTTTCATTTTATTTAATTGGCTGCATTTTTCATTTATTTTGTCTTTTTCGCATGTATTTTTTAAATAGTTATTTTAATATCCCTCAATACGCAATTTAGTAAAGAAAATTAAGAGAAAATGTTTATCATAAAACAGTTTAAGCAATTTGACAGCTGTTTTCAACAAGTTCAAATGCCTTTTTCTCTTTCAAAATACAAACCATAATTCACGGCGAAGGCTAACATATCGTTATCTTAATATAGAAAGGCCCTAACTTACAAGTGTAGAATTTTACAGGAGAAGGAAAAAATTTAATTAAAACCAAAGAAATAAAGAAATTAAATCCTTTTGATGCAGTTTAAATTTGAAACCATTCCAAAAATTTTAAAAGTGGGCGTGGCATAAGGGCGTTTTTCGAAATTTGTCCCCTACACCCGAAATTCAAATGGGACTTTAAGGAAATTTGGCACTTATGCTTCCTCTGTAGCCATAAACATTCTTCCAAAAAATTTTCTTGATCGATTCATTATTAAGGGTACCTCCAGTACTACGGTCTGTCACAAAAATCCCGAAACTGCCTCAAAATCGGACTTTTTCGAAATATTTCAATGAAACTTAGAATTTGACCGTATATTTAAGCCTCCGATTATAATTAAACAAAAATTGAAAAAGTGGGCG
>JAIPUU010001083.1:0-24590 GCA_020466095.1 Chlorops oryzae
ATCAATGTATTGAAATGTATTTAAATGGAAGCAGCTAAATTTCTTCCGCCTCAAACGCCTGAAATGTTCCGTTGTTTCTGGCGTTTCGCCTTTATTCTTTTGAACATATGAAAAGCGGCTAGATAGTTTACTCCTACAAATTGTATATAGAATATATTTTCAAACAGAAAAATTTAACAGCTACTCACTAAAAATTGTCTTTTTCAAAAATCATTTTTAATTCAAGCATTTTGAAATACTCCTTAGCATCTATAATTAAATTCCCAGCAAAGAACGTAACGGTTACATAACTCGTTACGTACCCGTTACAGCTACCTGATGTTGCGGTATTTTCTTATGGGCATCGGGAACTTTATACCGCAATGTTGCTGAAAAAATGTTGCGCATGTTGTGTACGTGTAGCAACCATATTATTCTGTTGCATGAATACGTGCATAAGTCATTCTCTTTCTAGCACACTGAAAATTTTGTGGATTTTTGCAGTACGCATAACCAGTGACTAACTCGTTATTAATACTTGAAAAGTAACTAATGTTAATATTTCTGCACCCTCCCGAAAACAAAAAATGCAAATATGTAAATTTCATTTTGTATATTTTGGTTATTTTATGTGTGACATAATTATAAATTAAGAAATGTATATTTTAAAAATTAACCCATTATCTGCCGGTACCAAAAATACGATGAATTTAGGCTTGAGTTTGGTTTTGCAAGCTTCTAGTGGCGTAATTAAGAGAATTTAGCGTTTTTGAAAAAATACAAATTTTTTATTGGGAGATATGGGGTGGTCGATATATCGACCAAAGGCAGAATCACTATACACTGCGCGCCACTTGAAAAGCACATATAACACATTTTTTTTATATATATCTCTCAATCCATATAAGTGAGAGCGTTGAATTTTTTTTTTTTGTATTGATGGCGGTTCATCAATCCCTTATTTAATCCCGCTTAAATGGCTGAAATATGTGGAGCGGTGAATTTTTTTTATTAATTTTTGAACGAATCAACTCCAAAAAAGGATCATATTTGCACCTCTTGAATAGAACACCTTTAAAAAAAGCGACTTTTCAACATTTTCTCATCTGACCTTTATTTATACATAAATAAAACGTAGTAAGAACATTTTCCATAAAAAAGAACATCTTTTAATAATGGGTGGAACCCGCTTTGTTGGTTATAACTTCAAGCACCCTGTTTGGGATGGACTCGTACATTGAAGCAATATAAGAAAGTGGAATGGTGTTCCAAGCGTGTTTTATGGCGTCAATTAGTTCGCAAACAGTTGAAAATTATTTTCCAGGTTCATAGACCTTTCGAGTAACCCAACCCCAAACGTTTTCTATGGTGTTTAAGTCTAGTGAATATGGATGCCAACTTAAAAGCGCTACATTTTGCTTTAGTATGTTGGACTTTACAGCCCGGGCAGTGTGAATCGGAGCGGTATCATGTTGGTAGGTCCATTTCAAAGGTCCGAAAATCTCGCTAAAACAAGGAAACGCCTTCTGAAGCACACCACAGTAAACCGTTGCATTCATAGCCGTTGTCAAAAATTGCAGTTCACAAGTGCCGAAGGATGAGATTGCTCCCCACAGCTTCACACCGCCTGCTCGACTGTGATTACGGTCCAAATAGTGTCTTTCTTGCATTAATACATGAAAATAAAAACCATAGCCATCGGGTCTTTCTAAATTACATTTTTTCTCACCTGAGAACACAACACGATGCGATTCGGTAGTCCACGACAGGTTGGCGCGGCAGAATTTGAGGTGTTTCTCCTTACGGGCGGGGTTGAGTGGGGTTTTTCTCTTAGTATTTAGTTTTTGAATATGGCCAGCCCTCGATATAAAACGCCTTATAGTAGTTAAACTCGCATTAACACCTGATTTTTGCCTTATCTTTGCTATGGAGTCGTGCGAGTTTGAAGAGATTCTTAAAATAAGTCACTTGTCCGCCTCAGGAAGAACACGGTGCGTTCGGCCTTACATGTTTTTCCTATGTTTGGCTTCATTTAAACAAAAGGCAGATATAACTTTTCGGCTTTTTTCGATTTTTTTTTTTTGTATTTGCGAAACAGATAGCCCCATATCCTTGTACGCTTTGATTTCGCCTTTTTGGTCTCATTTAAGGCTTTTCCACAACCCATTTCAACTTTATTTAGCCTCAAAAATACGCTATCTCATTAAATTATATAAAAACTAGCAGTTTACGCAAAAAACTACTCGATTTGATTAACTGTTCTAATCAAGTGGTGAAAATTTTTTGCATGCTTTTCGTCAACCCGAAAACAAAATAGCTAAAATTCTTACCATGTTTCACTTCCCAAGCTTGAATTTTGTGATAGAAAACGAAAAAGTGCTAATAAAAAGATTTATGAAGATTTAATCGCAATCCGCCAAGCAATTTCTTTGTTTGAAGCAGTTATATAATATTGAGAAATGGACTGGTGTGATATTCAAAGGGCGCGGACTGCATAGTGATTCTGCCTTTGGTCGATATATCGACCATCTTTTTTAACTCCTTATAAAACTCATCAAAATAATTTTTTTTGTTTTCAGAATCTTTTAAAAATGATATTTGAAATTTGTTCTGATATTAGAAAAAAAATTACATTGAAGTTAATAATTTTTCTTTTGGAAAATGGGTGCGGAAAAAAATCTTTAAAATGGCTTATCCAATTGGAAAGCCCATACCAAAATCCAATTGGAACATTTTTGGAGGTTTGACTATCCGTCTGTTTTCCATAGACCAACCTATCATTTACAAAAAAAATAAGACCTTATTCGTATCCTTTGATTTTTAGGATTTTTTTAAAGGTGTTGGTCGAGATCTCGACCGCCAGGCAGATAATGGGTTAAAGCTTTAATATGTACATTTATGTTAAAAAATTTAAAAATTTTGTCATTAAAGGCACTTGATAACAAGTGTTTTTTAATGATATATACATATATTTATACAAAAAAGAAAAATATCAGTTTTCATGTATTTAAAGAGAAAACTCACAGCTTCATGCGTGTATAGTAAGTATAAAAAAATATATATTATAAATATGTTTAAAAAAAATCACAGCTTCATGCGTGCTTAAAAGGTATAAAAAATATTAATCATATACATGGTCCTCATCAATTTGTGCGTTTCCGTTCAGATTCCTCTTATCTCTAAAGTTTTTTTGTTTAAGTCGGTTGTGTGCCAAATCGATGGACTTCTTAACCTCGATATGTACACTTTTCGGTTCAGTTCAAGAAAAACTTCTAAATAAATGAAAGAACAAGAACTTAAAAAAAAAATTTAAATATTGATAAATACACCATACCATTCAAAATTTTGTCAAAAAGTTTAAATTTTTGAAGAGAACGTTTTTCTCGCCTTCCTTCCCAATTGCTGACTAGCAAACTTCGTTTTTTTTCTTCATTTTTACAATTACCACCTTTTAATTAAATTTTTATTTCACAACACAACCGGCTTCTTTTTCAAAATGGCGACAACTGTTAGTGAAGTAGAAAAAAAAAGCAAGCGTGCTGTGCCAAAGTGAATATAAGACTCATTACTCTTTTGAGTTCCTCAATTCATGAGCGATGTCAGGTAGTTTTTTTTTTAATCGAAGGGGGTCGATATTAGGCATGTAATGAAATTAATAAAAATAATTTGTTTTGAGTTACTGAAAAATCCTTCATCTATTTGTAAAATTAATTTGATATTAAAATTTCTATATTGTGTAAAAAGTAACCGAGCTACTGATCAGGTTACTTAATTGAAAAAACAGCAGCACCAAAAGTAATTAAAAAATTCATAATTCACATGTATTGGTAACGCCAAAAGCTGTGCATGAGTATTGGTATAGTTGCGGTATCATTCTTTGCTGGGTTCATTAAAACAAAACAGGTAGTGCTTTAATTCTGTTTCTGCTATCAACCCTTAATCAGAGATACATAATTTACTTTGCTTGTATTTTATAAAATGTCACCCCTGTGTGGAAGAGGAAAATGTCATAAAAGGCATACCAAGCAAGAATTGACGATCAATTCTTTCGAGTAAGTGTAAAAGCGAATGCAACTCCAAAAGGGAATATCGATAGGAATTGACGGTCAACTATTGACTAATGTAAAATAAAAACCCACGAAAAAACCCAGAATGATTTTTTGAAAATATGGGCGTACCGATTTCAAAATTGAACATTGGATTTAAACGCAATATTTTAATATTTTAATATTTTAATAAAAGTATCAAGAAAATAACAAAAAAACAAAGTAACTTAAAATTGTAGTAGTAAATGTACCTTAAATGTAGTGCATAAATTTCGATATAAAATTACCCATACTTTTCCCCATGTCACGTTTTTGAATGAAAAAACCCAAAATATGGGGAAAAACCCACAATCTGGCATCACTGCTCATATATTTGATTTTGATTACAATACATGATTTATTAATCGCTACCATTTTTATTTCAATATGGCGGATGTTACAAATGGCGATTTATAATTTTAACAGCAACTCCTATGATATGGGTATTAAATGAAAGAGCTCGATGACGAAACTGCAATAAGTAAAGTATGTCATTCTCCATTAAATATGGCGGACTGAACAAAACAGCGATTTTTAATTTAATAAGTTTCTGATTGTTAGCGATTTTGTTAAGCCCCTGGTAACGAACGAATTCACCATCGTCAAAATGGACACCTTAATGGCCATATATGTATTTAAAAAAAATACTTACATTACTAATGTAAAAAAAACAAGTAAGGGTGTTATAGTCAGGCGAGCCTGACAATAGAATACCCGACACATACACACATGTTCAAATAATTTTTAATATCAAGAGGTGTTTAAGACCATAAGGGGCCCCATATACCGACTTTTGATAGATTTCTTTATGAAAACTGCCCCTTTGCCACGCCCACTTTTCCAATTTTTGTTGAACTATAATCGGAGGCTTAAATATACGCTCAAATTTTAAGTTTCATTAAAATATTTCGAAAAAGTCCGATTTAAAGCAGTTTTGGGATTTTTGTGACAGACCCTAACAGGTTGGCTGATAAGTCCCCGGTCTGACACATAGATGGCGTCGTTTATATAGTGGCAACCTTCAAAGCGAGGTCTGTGTCACGAGTCTTAAAGGTATCGCGCGAAAAAAGCATCCTCGCTCGAACTCGGACTTCGAGAAGAGAAGAAAAACGAAAAGAGGATAGTTAATTCGCCACGTCATGAAGGCGCGGCTACCATGCGGCGGCGAAGAACGAACATACTGCCCGCCTTGCGCTACGCAAACTATAATTTCTCAATCCAGTTCGCGTCTGCTAGACGATTGGTTTGGGCCGTGGCGACGTTGGTAGGAGAAGGCGGAGGCGATTTTGTTGAGAAGATAGTGAACAATATGAATGAAAAGGGGGAGGGGGAGGTGTTGCGATCAGAAGCAGCGGCGTGAGGTGGAAAACTCGCGTCGACACCTCGATAGCGAAAAATCCACCTGGGTCGAACTGCTGGATGACGAATGACACAGCTGATCATACGAAAGACCAGATACGCTTGCAGCACCGCTCCAACATAAACACATCGTTCAGCGATAAGTTTTGGATAGTGTTGAAACGATTTCGTATCTTCGTGGATGTACTCTCGGGCTTGGTCACTGAATTAAAGGTGTCGCGCATAAGTGGCTGCCTTGCGAGCCTTTTCTTCAAGCTCCTGTATTGCGTCAGCGCTCCAAATCGCGACGAGTCCAAGCAAGGAGCGGCTTTAGAAAATTCGATCTTAAACGGTGGACGCACAACGGGCCTACCATCCGAATTGCTAGATGTGATTTGCGAATATATTTTTTCGCAATAGATGTCCTCTGGAAGAGGGAGACGCGAGGCTGAAACTTCCTCTTGTTCTGGAAATGATTTGAGTGACTCGTGAAGTGACTCCTGGTGGTCTCCGGAGGAGACTTGCGTCGTAAACGCTTCGATGGATTCGTGCTGGCGATTGGCCCACTCAAATACCATCCGAATATTGAATTTTGGGCAATAAGGCTTCCTCCGACATTCATCTTGACGCGCGGCCGCAGTAATTTCGGCATGATATCAGACCCGATGACCATATCGATGCGGGATGCTGGATTCATAAACCGGGGATCGGCGATCTCCAACGATGAGATCTCGTGGGGATCCAAATTGAAGACCCTTTTGGCCGGAAGCCAATTGGTCAATTTCGGCAAACACCACGGCGTCGATTTCTTCCTTGAACGAAGAACGAGGCGAGTCGAGCGTGATGGTGCATTTCTTTTTCGCGATTTGGGTGCATTGGCCACCCATGCCAGAGGCGTTGCAGATTTTATGAGTCGTTGGCAAATTCAAATGCAGCTGCAGTCGAGCAGTAAGAAATTTCCTCTGCGAACCTTGATCTAAAAGCGCCCGAACCGTTGGCAAAGGCGCCTGAGTCTGCTGGCTGATGGAGAGTGTGTGCGTGTGCCTGTGACGGGGAGGGGATGCTCACGGAGCTCGAAGCCTCTGGTTGCGCACGAAAATGCGGCGGTTGGCTCGTCGGAAACGGGCCCATCTCAGGGGTAGATGTCAAGGGGGGGGGGGTAGAGGTAGAGACTTTGTTGTCCGGTGTTGCAGCCGCGCTCGAAACATGCAACAAAGTGTAATGTCGTTGTTGGCACTTCGCACAGTTGTGTGGACTGGGCATTTGGATCGTTGGTGACTGGTAGCGAGACAATTGAAGCAACGCTTTGGTTCTGTGATGATTTGAAAACGTTCCGCGACTGGCATCTTCAAAAATTGAGAGCATTGGCGTAGAGGGTGATTTCCAATTGCACGAGGAACACGATCCTGGTATTTGCTCTTGTGTGTGTGTGAACGCGTAGGTCGATGAAGTTGGCTGGCTTGCTGATAGAACCGGCGCTTTACTTCCGTGAAGCTCGAAAGGCGTTCGACGACTTCATAACGATTGCTGAGAAACTCTCTTCATCTGTTTCCAAGTCGGCAGCTCTCGATGCGATGAAAGCGACTGCTCCCATTGTGCAATCGTAGAGGCTGGCAGGCGGCTGGAGCAAATATGGACGAGCATGGCATCAAAAAAATCGACAACTCCTTGACTTTTCATCAGGTGATACAACCGTTGACCGTCGTTTGTATTTTCAAAATTCCCTCGCTGGTTTCGTTTTCAATAGGCGGCAGATCGAACAAGGTTTTTAATTGATGATCGATTAAATTGCGCTTGTTCTCGTAGCGCGTCTTGAGAGCCTCCCAGGCATGGATAAATTCGAGCCGCATAATGGATATCCTTTAACAATCGCAGCTGCGGCGGCCTGTCGTTTTGTAATGCAGATAGTAGAGCTTTTGTACGGGTGGCAACCTTGGATTGTTGATGTATAAGGCTGTGAACATATCACGAAACGCTGGCCACTCATTGTACCTCCGGAAAAATTCGCGACGTCACAAGGGGGCACTCGAATAAAATTATCTTCTGGCGGCATCTCAGCATATTGGGAGGAGGCGCCCGTGAGCTGGATAATGGTTGATGTGCGTGGGAGTGCATCCGTAACATATCCTTCAGCTGCGCTCGAGCAGTAACATGGAGATCGCGACATTCATTATAAGTAACTAGAGCACTGCGGCAACCTCAGCAGTCCATTCGTCATGTGCGAGAGCGCGGCTGTACGTCTCTTTAACACGTTGCCAACAAGAGTCAGTTTCCTCAATTTTTAACTTCGATGAGCGACTCGGTTTGATTCAAGGGATTGGAGCGCATAAATCACATCGCAGTAGCTCTTAAGCTGCTCCACCGCATCATTGAATTGTAAATTGAAAGCCATTTTGGAAGCGAACATGAAAACGTGAACACAGCTCAAGCAACGCGATTCCGGAGTGAAAAAACGAAAAAATATTTAATAATATGTCAGCAAAATTAACGAATATACTCGCCCACGCTTGAATTTAATTTTACAAAAACGCAAAATTATCGATGGCAATATGGATGTACTAGGCTTTGTCGGGTGCGGAAGAGACCGGTCGTAGGGCACGGTGATGATCGATGTCGTCTGAGCACCTTCAAGTCTCGCCGTGATAAAGATATAAACAAACTGGAGAAAATATATGCAACCGTGGCAGCGAATCCTCAATGATTCCTGCGCTTCGCAACACCTCCACAAGACTCCTGGTACTCCGAATCCAATGATAAAAAATTCCAAATTATTTAAGAAATTCCAGTAAGAAAATAAAGGTCAAATTCAATTGATTTGTTAGAAAATCAAGTTTTTTAACCAATTCGCAAAGTCGATGTGATGCATGTAAATCAAAAACAGCGTGCAGGCAGAGCGCAGGCAGAGCGACGGATCGTATGTATGAGGCCGTGTGTTTTAATTGAGTTCACCCACGTTCGCTCGAACAGGCAATACGCGATCAACGTCTATGTTCGAAGTTCGATACAACGCACAGCGTTAGAACTGACCTACGCAACACAATGCACGTATGCCCTATACGTTTATGGCTCGTTGTCTGCTGGCCTTGAATTCGTATGAAATTTCGATGAAAAAAACCAAAGTCGAGACACGGTTTCGCTGCGTGTCCAGAAACCAAAAGCAACAAAAGAAAAGAGAAAAAACTGCAACTCGTCCTCAAAGGGGAACGAGAAAACCAAATGCTGCTATGTGTTTGTTGTTTTGCACTATCGGCTGTGCACAAAAACCACCACCAAACGACACACGGGTGTGCGACTGAGACAGATGATTGAAGTCGAGGAGGAAAGAGTTTGTCCCGCCGTTACGTTGTAATGCGTGACACGCGCTTTGATCTTGTCGTGCCCTTGAATTTGCACTAGGGCAAACAGAGGTCAAAGGCGACGTGCACGTGACGGACTTTTTCGACCCTTTCTAACTATTATGGTCCACCAAAACCTATTCCAGGCTCGTGGCAGGATCGCCAAATGTTAAGGATAGGGGCAACAAATGAGAAAGACGTACCTGTTACTCTGTTGATAACCCTGGGGGGTGCCGGGTACGCTGCTCGATTTGTCGGTTTGCGCGACGCGGTTGATTATTCTATATTGTAGAACGGTATATTAAATTATCCTTTTTTTTTGTTTTTTTTGTTTTTTTGTTTTTTTTTTTTGTTTTTTTTTTGTTTGTTTGAATTCAAATTTTGATTTTTATATATTTTTTTTTGTCGTAGTTAACCTTGATTTTTTTTATATTTTTTTTTTGTAGTTCACTTTGATTTTTATATATTTTTTGTTTAATTATTGATCGGGCGGATGATGTTGCGCGCACGAGTTTCATCGACGAGATTATTTTTGCGAGTCGTTTGGATCGCGTGTTACATCGGCGAGGTCTGTGTCACGAGTCTTAAAGGTATCGCGCACGAAAAAAGCATCCTCGCTCGAACTCGGACTTCGAGAAGAGAAGAAAAACGAAAAGAGGATAGTTAATTCGCCACGTCATGAAGGCGCGGCTACCATGCGGCGGCGAAGAACGAACAATCGGTAAGAATCAAAAACTTACGTGTGCAAAATTTGATGAAGATTAAGCAAAATTTAGAGGTGGCGCAACGGTCTTAAAGCGAAAAAAATTAGTATTTTTCATTTTTTCAAATAGCCATAACTTAAGAGCTGCTTTTCCTAGGTATGTACAATGTTGGAAAGACCTTATTAATTTTCAAAGCTGCACCTTTCTTTCAAAGGTCACACGACCCTATCTCTACACACTAGTGTCCGACCGGAAGGTTCGGCTTCGGCTTCGGTAATCGGCATAATCGGCCAATTCTTAATCTTCGGCTTCGGCTTTGGCTGGAAAAGCCGAATATTTTAGCCGAATATTTTTGGATTTTAATGGAAGTAAAAAAGTCAACGATAGATTTTCAATTGCTTCATTGAGACCTTTTACACTAGTGAATTATTGCCGTAAATTCTCACTTTGTGGGGCGACTAAAGCGAAAGAATTTAGAGAAAATTTGAGCGGTTTTTTTTGTGCTTGTCAAATGAATAAAGACTGATTTTGTTTCCATGCTGTAAAATATTTTGCATTCAGCTTCGGCCTTCAGTCTTCGGCCGAAGTCTTCAACTCTGCCGATTGTTCGGCTTCGGCTAAAAATCCATCTTCGGTCGGACACTACGACACACACAAAAAATTTCGGTATATGGGGCCCCTAATGGCCCTTAAAAACCTCTTGATTATTCTTACTTAGTGGTCCTGTTTTTGGACGTGGCTCCAAAAATTATTTAAACATGTGTCTGTGTCGGATATTTTATTGTCAGGCTCGCCTGACTATAAACCCTTCCTTATTATATGAAAAACATGAGGTTCGCTAGCATTTTTTAAGTTTTCTCTATAATCCTTGTCGGCCCATAAATTTTTATACATCATTTTAAGGTTAATAAAACCAGCATGATTACAAAATTTTAAAAAAAAAAATAGAAGCGTCCCCGCTCATTGATATATTACCAGATTTATTTTTTAACATAAAAAAAATTAATGCAGTTACAAAAAAAAAATGTTTTTTTTGCTCTCTTTATTAAAGAACGGCTTTTAACGGCTTTCTAAATTGCCTTGTTCAAAATAATCTTATGAAATTTGCCTACTTTATGAGCATTTAAGTGTCACTAACTTCATTCAAAATTTTGCAATTCGAAAACTTCAGCACACCTGTATGTAGAACACCCGTTACTTTTCGAAGCTAAAAATTTGGCATTTTCATATAAACGCTTATGCTATGTTCTCACTAGGCCGGTTATGCTATGTTCTCACTATAGGGGTTAAGTTCTTAACCCGATACTTTAACTCAATGCGTTCATATACAGGTTCGAGCGAGTTAGGGTTTACTAACGTCATATGACCCAGCCGGAAAAATGACTACTTCTGCACTACTTTCGAAGTGGTGAAAATTCATACTGCGGCTAATCGCATTACTAACCCTAACTGTTAATGAAGTTTGTTAGCAGATGGCCGCTGTTTTCATTACATGCATGCGATAATGTCCGGCTTGGGAGTTATAAATATATAAAACGCGCAAGGTATATCTGATATACTATATCATCGAGAAATTGCAAATAAAAATGGAATTTGCTTTATTAGAAATGTTTAAAGAAGCTTAAAAAGCCAAAGGAATATTGAAAGCAATAATATTAGAAGGCCATTGCAATAACCCCAGGAACCAAAATAGATTAATGGAGCTAATGATGAAAGCGGCATCACAAATGTTCCAAGACCTGTGATCAAAATTAACATATCCAAACACATCCTTCACCTCTCATTTGCTGCACGGGAAAGCTTCCCTGACAGTGCCGTATTAAATATAAACCCGGTTTTTGTATTCGGTGTTAGCAAATGTAACTGAAAATTTCAAATGCAACTCTGCGCTAACCTCAGAGTTAAATGTTAACCGGGGTTATTTTTGGGTTAGATGATTTTTTTTATATGCGTTTTGACATTTGAAACCCTGGGTTTCGCCGATAACCCTAACCGACCTAGTGAGAACATAGCATTAGGGTTATCGGCGAAACCCAGGGTTTTCAAATGTCAAAACGCATATAAAAAAAATCATCTAACCCGAAAATAAACCCCGGTTAACATTTAACTCTGAGGTTAGCGCAGAGTTGCATTTGAAAATTTCGGTTACATTTGCTAACACCGAATACAAAAACCGGGTTTTATATTTATTACGGCCACTGACAGGGAAGCTTTCCGTGCAGCAAATGAGAGGTGAAGGATGTGTTTCGAAATGTTAATTTTGATCACAGGTACTTGGAACATTTTGTGATGCCGCTTTCATCATTAGCTCCATTTATCTATTTTTGTTCCTGCGGTTATTGCAATAGTCTTCTAATATTATTGCTTCAATATTCCTTTGGCTTTTAAGCTTCTTTAAACATTTCTAATAAAGCAAATTCCATTTTTATTTGCATTTCTCGATGATATAGTATATCAGATATACCTTGCGCGTTTTTTATATTTCAAACTCCCAAGCGGACATTATCGCATGCATGTAATGAAAACAGCGGCCATCTTCTAACAAACTTCATTAACAGTTAGGATTAGTAATGCGAGTAGCCGCAGTATGAATTTTCACCACTTCGGAAGTAGTGCAGAAGAAGTCCAACTTTCCGGCTGGGTCATATGACGTTAGTAAACCTTAACTCGCTCGAAGCTGAACATAGTGAGAACATAGCATTAGAGGTACTATTCAACAAAAAAAAAAAACAAAAAAAAAAACTTGGAAGATTCGGAGGCATCAAAAAAAGTTTTTCGAATTCACATGGAATGCCTCATATGTCGTTTGACTTGAAGATAATCGCCAGCAAACTGTCTCCATGAAAATATTGATAGAATTATTTAAAATTCAGAAAAAATTTTTGTTCTGACGATCGTTTCTGTCTCCTCTAAATTAGTCAAAATACTTTAAATATTGACGCAGGTTAAAAATATCTGTTGAGGATGAGCATTCGTAAATATGTATATAATGTAAACCAATTTGAACAATGAGATTTTTTTTTGTAGGTCACATAAAAATTCAATCGACACAATCTATAAGGAAACCGCCAAAACAAAGCTTTTTTGTTTTCCAATAATCGTATAAAAACTTTTATTTTTTAAAGTATTTTGTATTTGACACAGTATTCCGTTTGAATTCCATAAACAGAAATAAAAGCGGTATTCACACAGATGTGGATAGTTTGATAATTCCCAGTAGTCAGTAAATCGCCCCCGATTTTGTGACATGCCAAAGTGCCAGTCCTTGATGACTAGCCATTTCACCTACCACATGAACCTGAAAGAGTAGATAGGCCTCACGTCACATTTCTCTATTCGCTGCGTATGATTGTTTTTTGCTGTTGTCTGCTTTTAGGTCGCATTCTGATCATTTGCCCGTCCAGCGATTCGATAGCGCAGTGGTTCGAACTATGACTCGATAGCCGGAGGTTCGGGGTGTTCAATCCCTGCGGGCGGCGAGAATTTTTCCTAAATTTTTACTTATTTTATAATTAGTTTGTTTTTTTTTGTTCATAGTTCAGTTATTTTGGAAGACAAACATTTTCCCTTAAATTTTTAAGGTTTTATATTATTTTTTTTTTAATGGTTCATTTTCAAGTAAAACAATTTTTGGAGTGAAAAAAATTCGTTAAATACGTTTCCCAAAATCTGAGCAACGCTAAACTCAAGTGAGCTTTTTGACCAAGAAATTAAATCCGTTCGTTTAGCGTATGGTTTAAGGGGTTCGGCCAGGTGGTCAGCGGTTCGAGGCTCGGAGGAGGCGAGAAAATTTTAAGAGAAGTAAGATTAAAAAACATTTAAAATAAAAAATAGATAAAACAAAAAAATATAATAATTTAATTAAATAAATAAATTTAAAAAAAGTCAAAACAAAAAATTAAATTTTTCTTTTTCTTCAGTCGCTGGTGCTAGGCCATTTTCTTGCCCCTTTTCGCTAGCGAAATGACTGATTAAAGGTGGCGCATAAAAGGACGACCTGTCCCCGCAATGAGATCGTAATGTTAAATTCGCCAGCGTCTTGGATAGGAAAGGGACCGATCCCCGACACCCAGTGACTAGTGAAATCGCTAGTGTTGCGGTGGCTCCGCTGACTACTTGGGTTGTTTGTCAGTTGTTATACCCGACACACTCTGTGTCGAGGGTATATTGCGTTTGTTGGGTTGTGTGTACACCCAGAACAGTCGAGATAGACCATACAAAATGTATATAGAAATGATCAGCGTCACCAGGAGATTCGATTTTAGACATGTCCGTCTGTCCGTCTGTCCGTCTGTCTGTCTGTCTGTATACAGTTATCTTATCGAAGGAGTTGAGCTATCTTGACAAAATTTGGTTATGCGTGCTCACGGGGACATGAGTAAGAACAAGTTCGAGAATGGACCGATCACGGACCATTTTAAGGGGTACCTCCAGTACTAGGGTCTGTTATGAAAATCACAAAAACTGCTCTAAAACCTGAGTTTTTCAAGATATTTGATGAAACTTGGTATTTTAAACGTTGTTTTAAACGCAAGTAATATGATTTCAAAAAATTTGAGAAGTGGGCGTGGCATAAGAGCGTTTTTTCGAAAATTGTCTCCTACACCCGAAATACAAATGGGACATTGAACGAAAGTTGGCACGGTATGCTTCCTTGATAGCCAGTAACGTCCTCCCCAAAAATTTTTCGATAGAACCATTATTAAGGGTACCTTCTGTACTAGGGTCTGTCACAAAAATCCCAAAAATGCCTCAAAAGCGGACTTTATTGAAATATTTCAATGAAACTTAGAATTTAAGCGTATATATAGGGGTCCGATTAGAATCCCAAAAAAATTGAAAAAAATGGGCGTGGCAAATGGGCGGTTTTTATAAAGAAATTAAACAAAAGTCGGTATATGGGGCCCATATGGCCTTAAAACAACTCCTGATATTAAAAATTATTCGAAAATAAGTGTCTGTGTGTATCGGGTTTTCTATTGTCAGGCTCGCCTGACTATAACACCCTTACTTGTTTTTTATATGTATGTATTTTGTTCTTGTAGTATGACAACTCAATAGAATTACAAAAACAAAGTGCATATAATATATTATCGAATAACGAATAATAAAACTACTGACATCGGTGTGAATACCGCTAATATATGTAAGTCGTCAAAGACGGCCCAAGTTTTTAAATTAATTTTTTAATTTTTTTTTGGAGGCCAATAATCTCAGATTTTCCCCAAAGTTGAAGGTGTGATTCATTCATCTCTCTTAGAGTTATAAATTCTGTTTGATTCAACCTCGTTAAAAGTGCATAAATGAATAAATTCCCTTTAAGATATTAAAAATTCGGTACACTTGTAAGGTCCTGTTAATATTCATCGACGTGGGTCCATCAGTCAAAGACGCGTGCTGCATTTCGATGTGTTTTCAATTCTCGTACCTATTTGAACAATCTCATCTGTTTGGAATTCCGAAAAATCTTATGATGTGACAAAAAGATCAAACATTTGTTTAGACTCATGCCAGTGTTTCTAAATGTATGATCACAAAAGCCATTTAATTGCTTCAAAGTGTTTCAAGAGATCAATAAAAGTTTGGGAACCACTTGCTTGTCCTCACTAGTGAGTACTTTGAGTGCCCATTAAAGACTTTTTTTTTTTGCTCTTGAGGTATGTCTTAGCTTCTATTAGGGTTTTTTCTTCGAATCTGTTTACCTCGTTGTAAGAAAAAATCAATCAAGTCTTTACAAAAAAAAAAAAAAAAAAGGTCTCAAAACCAGAAATTTTCAGGGACACACATGACTTTGGAAAATAAAACCAATAAAAACAAACTACAAAAAAGCGGGACAAAATGAAGTTGAAATCCAAATGAATAAGCAGGCAAAATCAACTTAATCGACGCTAAGCCGCCAAGACTTTGGCCCATGAGATTTCATGAAGCTGTATTTGAGTTGAAAACACACGAGAAACAAAAATGGAAAAAAATTGCATAAGGGTCTTGGTCTGCATAAAAATGCGGTGCGGCCTTAAGGTGAGCTTTAATACGTGACGTTCAAGACACGGCGCAGATCAAAAATAGCTTGAGCAAAGTGGAGCGCGCGCACGCAAATTTGTATGAAAAAAACTAATGAATCGTCAATAAATAATCGTAGTTTTTACTGTGCATAAATGATTATGCAGACGCACGTGTGGATAGTCCAATGCCTCCATCATTCGTATACGCAGAGAAAAAATATCACATACCCAATTATATTTTGCAGGGATTACATATGCAATTGGGTATGATGCAATTATATTTTCATAATTGCGTCAAATTATATTTTTCATTCCCTCCAATTATATATGTAATTGTATCAAATGATAAAAAAATAATTTCAATTACATATATACAGTAGAATCTCACAAAAGTTAATCGATTTGTCCCAGGGGTAATCAACTTTTCCGAATTATTAACTTTTCCAAATGTTTTTCAAAATCGAAAAAAATTAAAGAAATAGCGACTACATGCAAAAAATCTATTTTTGCAAACATAACATGCTTATTTTATTTAAAACTTTTGATTTAAACCATATTTATAATTATTTTACATACACAAGATCTACTCGCGCACAACTCCTATTTCACAATAAGGTTGCACGCTTCGATAGAATTTGTCACTTTTAAGTGCTATCGTTATGATTTGCGTTGTCTTCTTTTGTTTTTCTTCGCTATTCCACGTAATACACATGAAATAGGGTTGATTTAAGGAAAAAAAGGAAAAGAAAAAAAATTACGCTCAGAAAAGTTAACGCCAAAATTAACTTTTTAGAACGCCACGTGGGCGCTGAAATTCGATTAACTTAACCAAGCGTTTAACTCATTCGAGCGGTAACTTTTGCGAGATTCTACTGTAATTCCATCCAATTAAATAACCGGCTGCAATGATGTATGTAATTGTATCGAATTATGTACATAATTGCGTGGAATTAAATTTGTGATCCCTGCAATCATATAGAACTATAGCTGCAACTTCGGCCAAATTTTGGCGCGTTATGGCATGATTTGGTGAAAAAGTTCAACTGTGGTGAACCACGCCATAAGCCGAGTGTTGTGGTGAACCACGTAATAGTAAGTGTGGTGTACCACGTAATAGCTTTTGGCCGAAGTTGCAGCTATAGTTCTATATGCCTGCAATTTAAAATATATTCTATATAGCAATATAAAAAGGGGCATTCTCCACGATTGTGCGGAATATATTTCACCACGCCATATTCGTGGTCCACCTGCCCCTTGGAGTCTTAGGCACTCATTTTGAAAATTCAAACACGTTATATACGATCGAAATTATAAACCATTTGAGAAATATAAGAACAAACTGTACATTAAATACAATCATATATATAATTGCATCAACGCTTTAAATTGTAAAAGAAATCAGATGTAATTACATATGTATTCAGAACGAAATTACATATGTGATAAATTTAAATGCAATTATATAAGTAATTGAGTAGTTGAGTATTTTTCATTTTCTAATTATACTGTAATTGGCTCCAATTAATAATGCAATCGGGGCAAGGCTCCAATCACATATGTAATTGGTTCCAATTATATTTCGGGAACTTATTTCTCTCCGTGTAAGAATTGATGTCGCCCACTTTATTAAATCGTACGCTTGCTTCATGAAAGGCCAAAGAACAAAAGTCAAGGCATTTTACATGGCTGTCGTAGGAAGGCTAATACTAAGTGAAGATATGGATACAACTGAGCAAATATTGCGAGCTGTTATGACTCTTGCATTAAGTGAAACCGCTGGCAATGAGGAAGTAGAAATACAAAAAAGGTACCTGAATAGTGTTCTTAAAGTCCGTATGCTCTTACCATTGGAAGAAGAAAGTGAAAATTCTGTAACTTGGAACGAAGGCAATGTATTTGTTGAGGAATGTGCAGGAAATAAATGGCAGCAGTTTGTAAGAAAAATACATAAAGAAGTCTTTAGCAACATTATGTCGAAAGAAGGTAACGAAGCAAACGCTTACTGGTATCCAGATTTGGTAAAAAGAATTTTAAACGATTTTAAATGGTATCCACTATGGGGAAAAAAAATCCGATGAGTGGTTCATATTTTAATTGGGTTTTTAGAAAAAATGAGACGACTTTTTTACGCCGGAAAATATGCCACAATTTTTTTTATTTCTGTCTTTAAGTTATATTAATATATAAAAAAATATGTCAATAAAATTAAATGAAATGAAATAAGCATATATTTAGATTCAGCGAAACACATACTACAATAAAAAATTGGTTTCAAGTCAAAGGCACGGAAAAAGTTCGATTTTGTTGTGTAGTGTAATCATCTGTATACACTGGATCTGCACATAAAGTATTTCATTAAAACGCTAACAGTTTATAGTGACGAACGATTACCAGATCAGATATAAAAAAAAAATTACTACAAGAAAAGGTGGCATGGGTTAAAACGCTCGAGGCCCTTAATAAAAAAGCTTACGGGGTTTCTAAGCTAATAACAAAGGAAGTAGATCTATTTTTGTAACGGAGGTAGCTTATATTTAAAGAAAGCATTTAATTTTTTGTCAACAGTACAACCCACCAGTGTAGAGTCGGAAAGGTGTTTTTCGTCAGCCGGTTACCTATGTAACAAATTTAGATCACGATTGGATGATACCACCATAAATGCTCTTGCTTTTTTAAGAGCTAATTTTTCGAAAGACTTGAAGTGAATTTATTATTTTTTACCGTACCTTGGACTTTGCATACTTATATAGTAGACTGATATGGTCGTTGACTGGAAAGGGATGAAACAGAAGTTACTATTAATTTATTTTTTTTGCTGTTATTTTGGAATGTTAAGTTTTTGTTTTTGTTGATTATTGTTAATGTGAAACATAGCTCAAATAAAAAAAATTGAAAAATTTATTCGTTTTAAGCATTCTTCCTTATCCGGGGGGCCGATCCCGGGACTGAAAATTTGGAATCCCGAAATCCCGGGATTGGCATTTTGGCCATTTTTTGGAATCCCTACATACGACCTATACTTAGCATGACGTGTTGCAATTATACTGGCTTTAGTTGTCTTCACGCCGTTAACTAGACATAACATGGTGTTGTGAGTCACTTCTACCGAAGTCACGTCACACTGCCGGCACTAAGAAGAAAATAGCAAAGTGTCATCAATAATGCGGAAACGAAGAAACGATAGCGATCGGGTGCAATGTGTCAACAAAGCTCGACGGTTGAAATATGAAGCTATCATATTCAAACAGTGGTCAGTGGGCCAAATGCAGAATTGGGTCACCAATTATTACTTAATAGTGCAGCAACATGGAAAGAGAACTGGGTCAGCGCGACAACAACAGCCAGCTGAAGAAATAGAACGATGCAGAGACGCAGAAGAGCACACTGGAAATGATCGACTCGAGGAAAGTGCATGCAAAGCACTTTCTGATTATAAAAGCTGATCATCGAGCAACGGAAAGGGACTTGCATTTTGGAATCGACAAGTACACTATCAGATCTCAACTTTGGCGCACCTACTTACGAGCCAGGACGACAAAGTGTGGATCTCCGTGTTAGCTAGGGATTAGGGCAGTAAGTAAGCTAGAATAGAAACTATTAAAAGGACTTTATTAAATAAACATTTCTTATAACCGAATAAAGTCAGTGTTTTTATTTGGATAAGTACGGAGTCCTTATTGGCGCTTTACGCGAGGTCCTTCCCCCCAGCACGCACAACATTATGGCGCAGCCGGTTTTCGACTAAGGATAGTTGGGAACGAATTACGATCCGTGAAGTTTTAACTTAAATTGCAAGTGCCAGGTCAACTTTGCAAAATAATAAAATAAAATATTGTTTGGCCACAGTGGGTTAAAATTGATATTTATTGGGCATATTTGAGTCATTCACTGAAACCTACTGAACAGTGGTGAAACCTAATTCAGTGGGGCCTGGCGTGAGTGAAACTTCCGAAAGGCACTTTAGTGAAAAATGGCAAAAATATTCCGAATTGTATCGATTCATTTGTTTGAACCTTTTTGTACTGTACTGCTATAACCTGTCGAACAGTGGTGAAACCTAATTCGTCAGGATCCGGGTGTGAGTGAAACTTCCGAAGGACACCTTAGCGGCACAAAGCAGGAAGGGGATAAAAGAAAAACCCTGAAAAAATTTTATAACAGAACAAGAATAACTGACTTTAAATAAAAAACAGCGGCAGAGGAAAGAATAATCATCAAGGGGCCGAAGAGAAGAAAGAACAATCGACAAAAACAGAATCGCAGTCAAAATGGTAAGTACACAAATAAACTACATACATATGTAATTTGCTTTTTGAGATTGTGCCCTTTACGACATCGATTTTTGCACGTAAAATTTTTTTTAAGGAGTTTTTTCCCGTCGATTAAATGGAAAAAGAGTTAGAAGCTTTAAAACAAAAACTAAAAGAGTCCGAAGAACACGCTAGCATTGCTCAAGCGGAAGGGTGGAGTTTAATACGAGAAATAAATCCAAATCGCGAGTTTTTGCTTTTGATCCAAAACGAACTAGCATTGGCCCATTGCACTCAATTGGAAGAAGCAATTTACTTAATCGAAAAGGCAAAGAATTCAGTAAGTTCAGCGAACGTCGTGACAAAGACGCGAATTAAAGATTTAGAAGAAACTGTTCAACACCTCACCTTGAATTGTCAGACATTGCGAAAAAGAATAGATCAAGAAACAATTCTCATTGAAGAGTCAGAGGAACAAAACCAGTCACTGCGAGAAGCTCTCAAAGAGGCAGTAGGAAACAGCGAATTATCAGACGCCATTGAACAAAATAAGGCAAAAGAAAAAGAAATCCAATACCTCAGAGTGGAAATAGGCAATCTTAAACGAGAATTACGAACAATTTGCGAAACGTCGCCAGTTCCAACAAGACGAGCAACAAGTAATTCGGCCCAACAAACTCATTTCGAGACAGAGAATCCAAGGTCAACACAGCAACAAGTACCGAAAATTAAAGTCACAATGGCAGCAAATATAAACGAAGCCATCAGAAGTGCGCATCTCCTTGTTCCATATTTTTCGGGAGCGAAAGGACCAGGACTTAGAGAGGAAGTACTCAAATTTATCGGAGGATGTGAAATTTTGAAAGCCACAATCGACGAAGAACATGTGCAAGGCGTAATAAGTACTATCAAGCAACGGCTAACAGGAGACGCATTCGAACGAATGAGCCCAAAGACTTTCCATAACTTAGATGAAATGTGTCATTTTGTGAAGAATACATATGCTTCAAGGAGAACTTTGGAAGATATAAGGCTGGATATAGATAATAGCTTTCAAAGAGAAGGAGAACGGGCTAGTCTTTTTGGAGCTCGAATGGAAACATATCTCAATGAAGCAGAAACAGTGATAAAAGAAAAATGGAATGGACCAGAGGCGAAATCTTCGTTATGGGAGTACCATGATTTGACGGCGAGACGATTTCTTACAGGTCTAAGAGACGAAAAATAGCAAACAAATTAAATGGTACAAATATTAAGGAATTAATCGAGTCAGCGATAAAATTAGAGGAACTTCTAAGGATAAAAGCTCCAAACGCTACTTACACGTCTACAGTCAACACAAATGCATTAAATACGATACCTATGCAGACAGAACTATCATGCGCATTCTGCAAGGAAATGGGACATTTGTGGGACGTTTGCTATAGAAGAAGGAACACGCCATTATGCAGGCTTTGTGGTATTTATGGACATGAAGAAGGGCTAAACTGTCAGAAAAACACCAACATACCAAAAGCAGAAAGATACAAGCCACCGGAGACATTTATGGTCTGCACATATTGCTCACGGCGAGGACATACTGTCGAAAATTGTAGGAAAAAGCAAAGTAGCTTGTACTGCGAGCGTTGTCAGGTAAGAGGACACAGTACAAATAATTTTTGCTTTCAAGACAATGCACGTCAGACAGGAATGCAACAGGCACCACAACACACGACCAATACACAGCAAAATGCAGCGAGAAACGATAATGGCAACAACCGTAACAACAATCGTCCGGAGATTCAATGCTTTAATTGCCAAGGAGTGGGGCACATCTCTAGAAACTGTCCTCAGCAACAAAAGAATTCGGGAAACGCACGACGGCCCAGTCTTGGCCAACAGACTGGAACGCCCAATTAAGAAAAGAAAAGAGGCCATCCTCTGCCCCTTATATAAAACAAAAATCGAAAACGAATATAAGACGAAAAAACGGGGCAGATTCTACAAAGAATAAAAAGAATATCGAAGAACAAAGATGTACGGAGAAAAAAGAAATCGAAAATCAAATGGAATCAGAATTAAGAAAACTAATGGAGGTAGAGTTCGGCAACAATTTGGAGGAAAGTCGGAAAAAGGAATCAAAAAAGGCGAGGAAAAGAGTTTCGTTTGATAGCAATATACGGGTTCACGTTTATTCTGTGTGGAAAACGGAAAATATGGAGCCCTTTAAAATCAATCAACGCACTGAACAAAGAATTTTTACGGAGAGCTACTTTTGCGAATGGTTTTGGACACTAATTTCGTTGTTAATAAGATTATGGAAACAAGTATGCATAGTAAAATCAAAAGGAGGAGAAATGTTTATCAAAGAAGTTAATAAACTCATAATGTACACTTCATCGAATGCACCACAAGAGGATGCTTACATAGAAATACCCTGCGGACAGGCTATCAATGGGAAGGTCACCTTGTTGGTTGATTCAGGAGCTGATACGAGTTTGGTAAAGAGAGAGGCATTAAACAAAAATACACTTATAAACGATGATGAAAAGAAATTTTTAAGAGGAGCGTTCGGAGGCGATACGCGTACCATGGGATCAATAAATATTCAGCATGGACAAAATCCGGAACTACAATTTAAACTCCATGTGGTACCATACAATAGCACCCTGCCAGCAGATGGACTCCTTGGGCGAGACATGCTCTGGAATAGGACTATTATGGACACGATTAAGAAAAAACTGACCTTTAAGATGAAAGGCAGTCAGACATCAACGCTACCCCTAACATCATTGAGGCAAGGGCCACGGATTTGTATAGCAGCGACTGTCACAATCCCACCCCGAGCGGTCAGAATAATCCCAATTGACACTGGGCTACTGACAGACGAGTTAGTGGTACATAAGATGGAAATATTGCCAAAGGTGTATATAGGTGAGACACTAACGAAACCAAGAAATGGAATCGGATATATTTCAGTATTAAACGCCTCAGAAGAAAAAGCGAAATTAGAAAAAGGAAAGAGCTTAGAATTTTGCCTCTTCGAAAACTATCAAACACAAGAGTATTCTACGATAAACGTATGCGAAGGTAGTCAGCTGGATGAAAGATTAAATACTATAATGAACACTTTGCGTTTAGATGACACCCTGAATGAGGAAGAGAGACACTCCCTTCTTGCAATATGCAGGGACTATGCGGATGTGTTCCATATAAAAGGGGACGCACTTAGCCACACAAATGTGCTCAAGCACGAAATACAGACGGAAATCGGGAAAGCACCAGTAAACATCCGACAATATCGCCTTCCCGAGGCTCATAAAACAGAGATAAACAAACAAGTCAAAGAAATGTTGGAGCAAGGAATCATAGCACCGAGCAAATCTCCGTGGAACGCTCCAATCATTTTGGTACCGAAAAAGGCAGGTGCAGATGGTACAAAGAAATGGCGATTAGTAGTAGATTTTCGGCAATTGAATGAGCAGACAATAAAACAAGTATTTCCAATACCACGAATCGATGAAATCCTCGATCAGCTGGGCTGCAGCAGATATTTTACGACTTTGGATTTGGCAAGCGGATATCACCAAGTACTTCTGGACGACTATGACAAGGAAAAAACTGCTTTTAGCACAGGAACGGGACACTATGAATTCATACGAATGCCATTCGGACTCACTGGAGCCCCAGCAACATTCCAGAGAATAATGAATAGTGTCTTGACTGGCCTACAAGGAGTCGACTGTTTTGTATATTTGGACGATATTGTCATCTACGGAAGAAATTTGACCGAACATGAAATGCGCTTGAGAAGAGTGTTGCAGGCATTAAGAGAAAATCAGCTTAAAATACAAACAGAGAAATGCCAATTTTTGCGAAGAGAAGTAGTTTATTTGGGGCATACGTGTTCAGAACAGGGCTTTCTGCCGGACCCAGGGAAAGTAGAATGCGTAAAAAATTTCCCAATTCCCAAGAATAAAAAGGGATTGCAAGCATTTTTGGGATTAGCAAACTACTATAGGAAATTTATTCCCAATGCCGCAGAATTACTACTTCCACTAACAGCTTTACTAAAAAAGGATGTTGAATTCGTTTGGACAAATGACTGCCAGAAGTCTGTGGAAGCCCTGAAAGAAGCAATAATAAACCCACCACTTTTAATATGCGGATTTTTCGAAACCATTCATACTAACGACGGATGCAAGCAACGATGCATTGGGGGCAGTCCTCTCGCAAGGTACTCCTGGAGAAGACCATCCCATTGCGTTCGCTAGTCGCGCGTTATCCGATACTGAAAAACGATATTCGACTATCGAAAAAGAATTTCTCGCAATTGTCTGGTCGACAAAGAATTTCAGATGTTATCTTTTAGGACGACCGTTCACCGTTTTTACAGATCATAAACCGCTAAAAGGTATTGCTAATTTGAAGGACCAAACATCACGACTGGCCCGATTCCGCCATAAACTGTCCGAATATGATTTTGAAATTTGCTACAAGTCCGGAAAAACAAATTTAAATGCAGATGCGCTAAGCCGACTACCATATACCGAAAACTGCATATCAGTCGTAACTAGAGCACAAAAGAAAGCAACCAAAGAGAACCAATCAGAGAGGGTCGTGATAGAAAATAATATAAAGCAAGAAATAAACGGAGGGCGATCAGAAGTTGAGGATATGGCAACCTTTTTAACGAAACCAGAAGATATCAAGGAGGTACTCAAAAAATTTCATGACGGACCCCTGGGTGGACACAAGGGGGCGATAAAAAACATATTTACGAATTCGACGTCAGTACAAATGGAATGGGATGCAGAGAGATATAAGAGATTATGTAAAAACCTGTCAATCGTGTCAAAAGAATAAATGCTCCAAACTGGACAAAATGCCTATGATAATAACCGACATAGCACATGCA
>JAIPUU010000781.1:0-12233 GCA_020466095.1 Chlorops oryzae
TTCCTCGCATATCAAATAGCAAATGAGTGTACTATTTAGTACTAATAACTGTGATCTGAAATAATAGAAACATTAAGCAAATACTATACACTTAAAAATTCCTTTTAAAAACATACATTAAAGCACTATCCATTTCCT
Source organism: Chlorops oryzae (assembly GCA_020466095.1). Taxonomy (NCBI): domain Eukaryota; kingdom Metazoa; phylum Arthropoda; class Insecta; order Diptera; family Chloropidae; genus Chlorops; species Chlorops oryzae. The sequence continues at coordinate 139 of JAIPUU010000781.1, forward strand.
CAGTTTTAAGTTCCCGTTGATTTCACGTTTTTATGTTCTTAGAACTTGTTGAACAGCTGATGAGGTAGAGTAAAAGAAATGTGAAGCTCGCTTGACTATTTTGGCAAAATGCCTGATACGGGAAACTCGCTACACACTTACTTACTTCACAAGAATGAGCTCTATACTTCCTGCATATCTGCGTAGAGCCCTTAAGTTCTTAACCCGATACTTTAACTCAAAGCGTTCATATCAGCTCCAAGCGAGTTAAGGTTTACTAACGTCATATGACCCAGCCGGAAAGTTGACTACTTCGGGACTACTTCCGAAGTGGTGAAAGCTCATACTGCGACTACTCGCATTACTAACCCTAACTTCTAATGAAGTTTGTTGGGAGATGGCCGCTGTTTTCACTACATTCATGCGATAATGTCCGGCTTGGGAGTTTGAAAACTAAAAAACGCGTTAGGTATATCATCGAGAAATTTTAAATAAAAATGGAATTTGCTTTATTAGAAATGTTTAAAGAAGCTGAAAAAGCCAAATGAATGTTGGAAGCAATAATATCAGAAGAGCATTGCAATGTCCGAAGGAACAAAGAAAGATTAATGGAGCTAATGGTGTAAGCGGCATCACAAAATTTCCCCCCAAAATTTACATATCTAAATACTTGCATCCTTGCCCACTCATTTTCTGCACGTGAAAGCTTCCGGTCAGTGTCGTATTAAATTTTTACCCGGTTTTTGTACTCGGTGTTAGCAAATGGAACTGAAAATTTCAAATGCAACTCTGCGCTAACCTCAGAGTTAAATGTTAACCCGGGGTTTATTTTCGGGTTAGATGATTTTTTTATATGCGTTTTGACATTTGAAACCCTGGGTTTCGCCGATAACCCTAACTCGGCCTAGTGAGAACATAGCATAAGGGCCCTATACCGAAAGCCTGGGTTAGTTCAATCGACTCTAAGCTGAAGAGCATCCCGTCTCTTATCAGAGCTTCGGAGGAAAGAGTTATGCAGAAAATAAGTGAACTTGGTGCCGAACTGCACAATGTGAGAGCCGACGTCGCATATACTAAGCAGAGATTGGCTGCAGTGGAGGAACAGAGCAAAAGAGAGATTGATAGTCTGAAAGCCGAATTCAGCGTACTTAACGGCGCGACCAACGCGCCAAGCACGCAGAAGCCGCTATTCAGCTCTGGCTGCTGAACTTCTTAAGTTGATAAAGCTGAATAACGGGTTCTGCGTGCTTGGCGCGTGGGTCACGCTGGGTTCTACACCTCTATTTAGTCGTTAGTTTTGGAGATCCCATCTTGTTTAAGATGTCATTTTATAGAAAAAAAAGGTCAGCTTTCGTTTAAAGTTATTTAAAAAAATATCAAAAATGTCGCATTGGATGAAAAATTGCTTATAAAAATAAAAACCTTTTTTTGTGCATCAATAATAAATTCTGCGGATTGTAATATTTTTTTTCGGAAAGAGCAGACAAAAATCTATAAAAATCCTTTATCACATTTTTTGAATTTGCCAATTTTCGAGACCTAGAATTTTTTGAATACAGAAAGGACGGAAAGTTTAACACCCTGTATCTAGGCACCCGGTCAATATTTTCCCTCCTCCTTTTGCACAATTCATGTACTTTCATAGAGCAACATTTCCACCCAGTTTCATCAAAATCCAAGTTATGAAGTTTTTTGAGCGGGTACACTTGACGTGAAATGCCCCATATGTAATGCTGTTCACATGAAAACACCTACCATACGTGATGTTTTCGTTTGCGCGCGAAAAAGAACCTTAACAATGCACCCATCATAGTTTATTTTCAGACAGGTTTTGAGAGGAACCAGCTTATTAAAGCAATTGCAGGTTTTTGCAAAATTAATAAGAGATCACTGCTGCTGGCTGATATCGGACTCTCAGGAGAGAATAATATATATGTACACGAGTGTCTCACAAAGTCAAACCGTGCATTAATGCAGTATGCATCTCAACTGAAGAGACAAAAATTGTTTGGAGCTGCATTCTCGATTCGTGGGCAAGTGTATGTGAGAGTGGGTGCCAATGGCGAAACAAAACTCGTGGGTAATATCTCTGACGTTAATAGAATTGCCAGTGTGAGCTATCAGAGTTAATGCTGTGTTTTATTGAGTATTTTCTAAAATATGTGCTCATCATGGATAAAGTATTATTAATAGTAGTCTGTCTCTTATATTTTTCTTTTCTTAAAAATATTTTTTTCTCTCACACACTGTCAGCTGTTTCTTATCAATATTTCTGTTTTTTTAGAACGAAGTTCTTTACGAAACGATAGCGACAGGGGACCTAGTCGAGAAAAAGTGAAAAACCGCTATAAAATCCGTGTTACCTAAATTGAAGTTCGCAAAAAAGGGTACAATAACCTTTGCAGAGAGAAAGAAATATACATATATTTACGTAAAATGACTTCCTGATGCGGCCGAGATATTATACTTTTTTAGATGACACTTATTTCCGACGATATCCCGAAAAAACAATTAATTATTAAATTCAGAAACTACACAGACACATACATCCATAAATGCATTCAAACAAAACAAAACAATATGTGGTGGTGCCAGACTGAACGTTTTCAGAATAACTCCGATTAGTAGGTTTTTGCAAATATATAAGGGCATTATAGGTAGCTTATATTTTTTTTGCATTATCAAAGTATACGTCAATTCGTACATAATTAAAACAGATTTAAAATCATCGTCTGTACTTCGGGGGCTGCGGATGTAATATCGGTGTGAAAAATATCGATACTTTAAAACATCTTTATGTATGATAATTCGCATTTTCAAGACTATCTCATTTGTGATGGAAAACCATTTACACGTATGCTTTTTTAGTTCCAGTATATTCTGCTTATCTAACTTAGAACTTTGAGGGCTCAACGCTGTTAAAGTAAATTGAAAGGAAGTAACGAGCTCACTACTTTGAAGAAAGGAAATCAGAGTTGAAATTTCGATGACAGGTCGACAGAAATATAGGAAATGTGTGACTTAAATGCAACCCTGTGAGTCCGATTACTTGTAATAAGCGTATGCGTTCAAGTAGCGAAAGTTAGTCAAAGTACTTATTTGTTTTTATACCCAGCGTAAGCAGGGTATATTAGGGTATCTTGTAACAGCCAGAATAACGCTCCGCAGATATAGACATATAAATATAATATTCTTGATCAGGATCAAAAATTGAATCGATTTAGACATGTCCGTCTCTCCGTCCGTCCGTGTCCGGATCTCCTCCGAAACGGCTGGACCAATCAAGTCGAAATGTGGCACACAGGTATATCGGGGTCCGAGTATGATCATAACTAAAAATGGAGGACATCCGCTCACTGCCACGCCCACAAATGGATTTAATGTGTTTTCAGTAAAATGCTTGTAACTTGCGAACCACTCAACACATTTCATTGATATTTGGTGTACTGGTAAACTACAAAAAGGGACATATCCTGGGAAAAAATGGACGCCGTCCTCCTCGAGCCACGCCCACAAATAAGGGTTTATCGTAACTTAAGAAGTAAAAGGCGTAGAAACTTCAAATTCGCAACATAGGTTGACCAAAGCGAATGAAAGGTGTAGGAAAAAATTGTATGTGCCCCGCCCACTGCCACGCCCACAAATGAAGATTTATCGTAACTTCCGAAGTAAAAGTCGTAGAAGCTTCAAATGCGCAACATAGGTTCACCAAGGCGAATGCAAGGTGTAAGGAAATAATTAATGTGGCCCTCCCACTGCCACGCCCACAAATAGAGAAGCAAAACATAGTGCGCTCATAATGTCGGGACGCTGGGTATTTCAAAGTCGGGCTTGACCGATTTTCTTACTTGTTTGTTAATAAAATTAATATTTGGACGGCGTTCTTTTAAGAATTCAAGTGTTGTTAAAGACATTCTGATACGTTACTCAAAAATACAGCAAAAAATTTCGGGTAGGTGCGTTTTTCACGTAAGTGCATAAAATTGTCTGGAAAATAATTGAATGCAGCTAAGCAGAATATACTGTATCGCATTTTCGCTTGTGAAAAACAGTTGAAAACAACAAACAGCCGTCTTCTATAAATATATTTTTCGATTAATAAAAACAAATGAGTTTTGCGAAAAACCTTGCTGCGAATTATATTTACTAACATTTATAAATACCATAATGAACTTCGTTCTGATCTGGTGTCCTATGACACAACTCAACTTGTTTTTCAAATCTGAATTTTGAAGCCAATTCGAATGTGCCTTGTTAATATTTAATTATGGTTAACTCTTCTTCGAATTTCGACACTGACCACTTGACGCTTATATTGCAACTCATACGAAACCGGCAGCCAGGTCTTCAGTTATGCCACTTCAATGCACGTAGCTTAAACTCAGAGAAGCTTGGTTATTTAAATAATGCTTTTTGCGATCTGAGTTCATATGATGAGTTCATGATTTTGTATGTGTTACAGAGACGTAGTTCAATGTTGATTTTGGCAATGATATTTATGCCCTTTGTGGCTATAATTTCAGTAGACAAGATCGCTGGACGGGGGCGCGTGGAGAAGGTTATGCTATTTATAGTAAAAAAAAATCTGCAGTTAAAATTAATTTGTGCATCTGACCAGATAGCCAAATGATTGCACGATGCGTGCTTAATCACCCTCACGCGTGCCAGAATGAGATAACTCATGACTGCGAAATGTCAGGCATATACCATGTCACTCACGCTGCTTATTTGCATTCACGCGTGATTTTCTTAGCCAAATGATTACATGATGCGTGCTTAAACACTGTAAAGCTGAATTTCCAATAGCGCAGGAGGTGCGTAACGTGAATTCCTGCAAATGTTCAACACCTGAAAACATATGGAACGACGTCCAATCAACTTCCTGCACACGCAAAAGTTCGAAAAATTGAATATTTCCTGCGCGTGAGCAACATGACAGCTGAGTATAACAGTTGAAGAAAGGAATATAACAGTGTTGTAGAAACTATTGAGTACTTTTTTATGGTACTTGGTACTACGGAGGTATGCTTTTCTTCCTTAATGAATTAATATGCATTAAATATTGTTTTCATTTAAGCTTCGACATCTATATATATGATTTCTATAATTTATTTGCTAAGTAAAAGGGAATATTACATTCCGTTCATAGAAAATAAGACGAGTACAAGAGTAGCTAAAAATGTACTGAGTCAAGTTCACATTCAAAACCGCAGCACTGACATGCTCATGCACACGCATTATTGGAAATTGCATTTTTCCTGCCCCTCCTGCAGCAGGAAATTTCCTGCAGCTCCTGCGCTATTGGAATTCAGGCTTAACGCGTGCCAGGATGAGATCACGCGTGACTTCAAAATTTCATACACTTGTCATGTCAGCTACGTGCTTGTTTGCAATTAAATTTGAACATTAAAATTTATATTATCGAAATCTCGAGCTTTTGGACATATGTTATATGTAGATTTTGGTAACTTATTCTTTTTTTTTCTAGTGAAAAAATTGACAAGACATTGAAGGTTAGAAATGGTTTATAGGAAAACAATAATATTAGTTCATTACAATTTATGTATATACTTACGTTTTTGTTTTTGTGTGGATTAGATTTCCAGCTCGATTCCAGCTCACGAAATACAATTATTAAATAATCAGATCGATATAATTTTGATTGAATTACGCAAAACACAAGTAGGTCTCGACCAGTCTGATCGTGCACTAGAGCTGGCAAACTATCGATGGTTCTATGAAACAGCTTACAGCTGTTGACGTACAAGCTTTTTCGATGCGTTTTCAAAAGCACGCGTGACATTCTCACGTGACTGCTTTTTCGCTGCGTTTTAAGGGACATGCATGAGACCCCCGACAATGTGATAGCTTTTAATCTTAATTTTCGGGCTCACGCGTGAAATCACGCTGTGCTATGTTCGTGATAATCACAAGAGCTATCTGGATGAAGCACTGGCCCCTGTCGAGTTTATGTTCGTAGAATTTCAGGATTCTTTTAACGGATTGCTTGTAGTCTGTTTTTATAATCCACATAAATCATGATATTTTACCAAACTATTTAAAAAACTAATCAAATTTAATTTTAAATATGAACATATAGTGATATGTGGTGATTTTAATTGCGATATTTTGGTCAATGACTCAGCGTCGGAAGGACTGTTGAACTTTATAAGTAGTGCAGATATTAGTGTTCTGAATGGGTACGCCAAGCGTTTTGCTTCAAACAACAGACCTAGTCTTCTGGACCTGTTGTGTGTCTGCACCTCAAACAGTGTACTGCACCATGAACAACTGTCTCTACCTGGTATTTCAGACCACGATATGCTGATTTTATCATATAATATCAAATTTTCACATACCGTCTCAAGTGCGACTTTTTACTTCAGACACTTTAACAGAATAAATGAAGAATTTTAACTAATGAAGGCTAGTTACGTTGATTGGAGTGAATGCTGGTATTACGCAAGTGTAAACGAAAAACTTAGTTGTTATGTTTCCAATATTGAAAGTCTCTTCAATAGATATGTGCCGTTGGTTAAAAAACCATAAGCAGTTCTAGGCCACCCTGGTTTACCACTCAGGTACAAAGTGCGATTCATGACAGGTATAGGTGTTATATGCTATGGAAGCAATCTCCGACTGATGCAATTTGGGAGTTATATCGTATATCCCATAATCGTGCAAGTATGGTTATGCGCAGCTCTAAACAGACTTTCTACCATAACAAACTTGGAACTGATTTTCGTCCCAAGGCTCTTCGGCGTAACCTAAAAAAGATTGGTGCAATTTCAAAATCCCAGTGAAGTTGCAACGTGGATGTGGATCAGATGAATGACCATTTTGTATCATCAATGACTCATAACCTTGCCACATCTCTATCATTATCAAATACTTGTAGAGCGGGGCCTTCTAGGCATAGTTTTGCCTTTCGCTGTCTCTCTGAAGTCGATGTCCTTAAAGGCTTATTTTCTATCAAATAAGATGCTATTGGTGAAGATAATGTTAGTTTAAAATTTTTAAAATTAATACTACCATTTATTATATCACCATTGACACACATCTTGAACTTTTGTATCACTTCAACGATTTTCCCTAAGAAGTGGAAAAGTGCGAAGGTTCTACCAGTAGCTAAAAATAATTCTCTTAATTCTCTCAGCGATTTTCGCCCAATTAGCATGCTTCCTTCAATTTCTAAATTTTTTGAGAAATGTTTATCGCGCCAGAATCTCTCGAGTCACATGACCTCCTGAATATAAACTAGTTTGGTTATCGTCAAAATCACAGCTGTACCACAGCCATGCTCAAGATATTTGAGGATATGCGACCGACATATTACCGTGGGGATATCACTATTCTTGCATTTACAGATTTTTATAAAGCTTTAGATAGTGCCGATCAGGAGCTTTTAGTCGAGAAACTTGTGTAATGTTCTGTAGCAAAACATCAAAGTTGATTAAAAGTTGTCTATCGAGTAGACTTCAAAGAGTTTGCCTAGGTGATAGTTTTTCTTCTATTCGTCCGTTCAAGTCTGGTGTTCCTCAGGGATCCATACTTGGACCCATTAATAATTGGCTTTTTGCCCAGTTTCACCGCCCGTCCAATTTAATCGTTCCGAGCTTTAGTTATTAGTCGACGTTGTTATGAGTCAAACAGTAAAGCAGCCCATATTGTGACTTAAACAATACTGCTAGCGACAACAGATAGCCGAAAACCGCAAGCTGGCGTTTCGCACCTCCATACAAGCATGCCAAGTGCAACGTTACATCGTAGGTGATCTTACGCGGAATCGCCATATATGCGAAGTATTCGAGTATGAAAATCTAACATTGGTCATGACCAGGGATGCCCGCGGAGCAAGCTTCGGAGCATTGAGAGCAAATGCTTGTGTACATACACAAAAGGCAACAAGCAAGCTGAGAAATCGAAACCTGTTTAGTCTGACATCAGGCAGCGAACGAGCAAGACCTATGTCGGATGAAGCAAAAAGAGAGAACTGAAAACGGCGAAAAACGTTCTTCAGTGCAATGCACACACACACTATCGCAAGCTTTCAATGTAGTGGTGGGCATCCCTGGTCATGACTCATGACAAAAAACGACCAGACACTCGGAAGCACACATGCACATGTCAGCATGCGTTAGCCCATGACACCATTCCCGAAGAACACACCAGCGTCTGCAGAGTGCAGACTTAGGTTAAGAATAATTAGTATATAAGCTTTGTATTTAAAACTAATAAATCAGTTGTTCAGTAGTTGAGTTATGAGTTAATAGTCGAGATTCGATAACGTACCTACACTAATAAATCATGCTGAATATAAAAACAAAAAAAGAGTTTTCCTATTCGTTCGAATATAAGGTCCGATAGGCGAGTGCAGGATTTCAGAAAAAACCGCACAACATTAGTGGCGCAGTCGGTTTTAACAACTACTCGAAGCAGTTGACGTCCTACGTGTACAACATCGGGTCCGCGAAAAAATTCGACCGCGAAGTATTGCACTTTTAGGGACATTAAAAAGACAAATAGTCCTTGATATTCAATAAAATTCTTCCGTAAGAGTAAGCCTTGTTGCACTATTAAATGTTGCTAACTGTTGAATGTGTGTTCAGGCACTGCGAACAGAGCCCGGAATGGGGATCAGGCTCCGAGGGTATTGCTATATTTATAGAGCCCATGGTTTTCCATGTTTGGAGAGTAAGGAATCCTTGTTAAATTAATCATTAAATTGATTTTTGTTGTTATTGCAATATAAAGTAAAACGTCCTTTTTCGTCACGAAAAAATAATCCGCTAAAAATAATCCACGAAAAATAATCCACGAAAAATTATCCGCGAAATAACATTTTGATTCATCAAAGCCGCCGCATCGGATATATAATTTAACGATTACAAGCACGATGATGAGTACATGAAAAGCCATATCATTTATTGAAATTCAAATGGAAGGTCGAAGACTTACGTACATAGTTTCGCGCTCCGTAAACAATAATATTTAATAACAAGAAGTATATATTGAGCAACCAGCATTAATATGAGAAAAGCACAAAAGCATTCTCCAAGAAGGACTGCAGTGTTTTTGAGCCGCTCCACCAGTAAATTGTGTGTTTGAAACACAAAATAGAGATAAGTATAGTGAATATACATACGAACATTCGTATATTATTTGTTGTCGTCCAACTTCTAGGAACGATAGAAAGAGACACTCGGTCTCTGCTAGCTGCTCTGCCCGAAAGTGATGCCAATCGGACACAGTCCACCATCCAATAGCTGCGACACGAACCAGTTAAAAGTTGGGCTTAATCAACATCCCCGTAGGGAAAATTTACTAGTTCCCAGTAGGGAAAGTACACAATATGGTGACAATCTGGACCAGTCTACAAGTGAACAGGCAGGTATAAGCCAATTCAAAAATATAAAAATCCAGTTCGAAAGAAAGAGATCGAACTCTACCAGTGGAATAACTTCTCTTAACGTTAAGAAAAATAGCCCTAACAACACTCCTAAGAGTATTTTACCGAATTCCCCTTTGGACGCTCTTCCTAGAGATGTAATTGAACTTAATTCGTCCAAACAAAGTCCAATAGTTGCTGAAATGAATAAAGAGCAACACAAGCAGCAGGCGGTGCTAATCGGTATGCACCGTTATATTAATATTACGAAGAGGAAAAGAAGCCCTTCCGGAAAAAATGACAAGAGGGCAAAACTAAATAAAATGGAAGCTCCTGCTTCTCAAGAAAGACTAATTGGTAATCGTTTCGCTCCACTTGCTGCAATTTCTGATGAAAATTCAGCAGAAAATCAACCAAAAAAGTATTAAAACCGCCCCCAATCTATTTGCGCGAGCGGAGCTCGAATGCACTTGTTGCCAAATCAGCTAATTTATTAGGCAATAGCAACTTTTACGTAGTTCCCTTAACTAGGGGTAATATCGATGAAACTAAAATTCAAACAAACACGGAAGATAGTTACCGAAAAGTTGTAAAAGAGTTTGAAGGAGCGAATAAAAATTTTTACACATACCAGCTGAAGAGCAGCAAAGGTATTACAGTGGTGATCAAAGGTATTGAATCAGATGTTGACACAAACGAAATAAAGAGTGCGCTAGGAGAGAATGGTTTTCACGCAAGATCGGTTATAAATATATTTAACAAAGCTAAAATTCCTCAGCCTATGTTTAAAGTTGATCTGTTGCCGGACAACTTAAAGCCTAAAAAAAAACGAAATCCATCCGATATACAATGTGCAGTTCCTGTTGCATCGTAAAATAACGGTAGAAGAGCCACATAAAAGAAATGGTCCCATACAATGTGCCAACTGCCAAGAATTTGGTCACACAAAATTGTATTGTACATTGCGCACCGTATGTGTAATATGTGGCGACCTTCATCACAGCTCAGTCTGTGATAAGAAATCAAAAAATTATCGCAATTTACTTAAATGTAGTAACTGCGATGGCAATCATTCAGCAAATTTCAGATGTTGTCTAGTTTATCAATATCTGAAAAAACGAATCAATATTAAAAAAGAATCAGCTCGTAATCCTACAAAAAATATTACTGTTTCGGTACCATTATCCTCTCACAACCTTAATTTGAACCCTGTAACTCAAGGAGTTTCTTATGCAAATGCACTAAAACCCGCGACCCCTATTAGTGCTCCTACTAACAATAACAGTAGTCTTGAGATAGTGATATCTACTCTAACTCAAAGTTTGTCCCAATTTATGCAAACAATGCCAAGCTCACTCGACAGATTTGTGCAAATGCAAATACAATTAATGACAGCACTTTTGGCTAAAATATGAATTTCCTAAAAATTTGTGCCTGGAATTCGAACAGGTTACGCAAGCATAAGCTAGAAATTCAGAATTTCTTAAATCAGGAAGAAGTTGACGTTATGCTTCTCTCTGAAACACATTTAGCAAACAAAAATTTCTTCTCAATCCCCGGGTTTATATTTTATCAAACCAACCACCCAGATGGCAAGGCGCATGGAGGCATGGGTATACTTATTCGTAGGAGAATACAACATTTTATTCTAGACTCGTACAGCTATGATTTCAGGCAACAACGCTTTGCATAATAGTGAGAGGTAAAAGTCTGGTTTTATCGGCGATTTATTGCCAACCTCGCTTTAGCATAGCCGAAAAAATGTTCTTAGACTTCTTTAAGACATTAGTTGATAAGTTCCTAGCAGCAGGAGACTATAATGCAAAGCGCACTTTCTGGGGTTCCAGAACGTGCAATCCTAAGGGTCAGCAATTATACAAGGCAATTGTCAATAAAAACAATTCTATAGACCTTGTATCTCCCAAACAGCCAACTTAATGGCCAACAGATCTCCAAAAAATTCCAGACCTCTTAGATTTCGGAAGAACTAAAGGTATTGCAAGAGAGCTTATATCTGCAAAAGCAACATGCGACCTCTCCTCAGATCATTCCCCAGTTGTATTCGTTTTGAACAAATATCCGGAACCAGTAGAACGCCCACCCAACTTAACAGATGCAGGCACAAATTGGTTAAAATACAAAAAGCACATAAGTGCGCATATTCATACCAACTATAAAATTGATTGCATTGATCATATTGACGATGCCGTAACTGTTTTTAAGTCTTATTTGGCATCAGCAGCGCAAAAATCGACTCCTCATACTAAATATAGAACAAAAAAGCCTTATCTAATAGGGAAATCGAAAATCTCGTCACAGAAAAACGAAGATCCAGGCGCGAATGGCAGCGGGTCCGTTCTCCGTTAGCCAAAAAAAAGCTAAAAGAAGTAGAAAAAAAGCTAGAACAAGTTTAAATAGGGAGAAAGAATCTAAAACCCGCAACTTTGTCGAGAACCTTACGCCAAGAGGCTCAAATCGCAGTTCCTTGTGGTTGGCAAGCCGCTCTATGAAGACACCAGTACAGAGTGAAACACCCGTTCGGTGTCTCAACAGTGGATGGGCGCGCTTAGATGAAGAGAAAGCTATGGTTTTTGCTTTACACCTCAATAAAGTATTCCAACCGAATCCGAGCACTGCTGAGCATGTTCTCCCAACTTTGTCCGAAAACACTCGTAGAATTTCCATACGAATCAGTTCAAAAGAAATTGTCGGTATCATAAAAAATGAA
>JAIPUU010001527.1:0-41367 GCA_020466095.1 Chlorops oryzae
TCTAATTTATTAAAATGTGCCTTACAAAAAGGCGAATTTCTTATATCTCTTCATTGTATAAACCAAGTTTTTAGTTACACATTTGTTCTATGTAAATATTTACAAGGTAGAAACATTGATCTCAAATATGCTGTTGTCCTAGCAGATATATGCTTAGAGAATATTCAAACCTTAAGAAGTAACGCTGAGGAAGAATTGTTTAAAAACGCTGAGAAGCAAGCTTTATCAAGCGGACTTATTTTGCAAAAACCTAGGCTCGCACATTCTCAGGACCACGAAGCACATTTTCATACTAAAAGTGTTGAATATTATTATCGTATTTCCCTTTATTTACCTTTTGTGGATGCATTTATTGTCAACTTAACCAATCGCTTTTCAAAACACAAGGATATTCTTCTTGGTTTTCAAGTTTTATTTCCTCAAAGCGATACTGCAAAAGTTGATGATTTTTTAGACAAATTTAAAAAAACTCTTTCAGTTTTATCAAGATGATTTGGAGGGAAATTTTGATGAATGGAGCTCACTATTTGGTATAAATTAATTAATAATTTAGAAAAAAATGAAAGACCAAAAACAGTGTTTGACGCTATAAAATTTTGTAAAAAAGATATTTTACCAAATAATTTTATTTTATTAACTATTTTGGCTACTCTTCCAATAACCACATGTGAAAATGAGAGATCGTTTTCAACTCTCCGCCGACTCAAAACTTATCTTAGATCTACAATGACAGAACAGAGGTTAAATGCCTTAGCACTCCTCCACGTCCATCGAGATCTTACTCCCAGGGTAGAGGACTTGGTAGGTAGGTAGGTTGAAGTGGCTGCCACTTAGGCCGTTAATCGGCCCATTGTGATACCACGGAGGTTTTCTTGTGTTTGGGTGAGTGTATTGTCTTTTTATGTAGTGTGCCCCTAACATGCGATTTTTGAAAAACCAGTGCTAGGCTTGGAACAGTACACTCCGTTTCGCCTGTGCCGGGAATCGAACCTCGGACTCTGGGATCAAGAGCATAGCACGCATCCCCTACGCTATCCCAGAGCCACTGTAGAGGACATACTAAATAAACTTGCTGAAAGCAAGCGCAGACTTAACATTGCACTTTAAATTGAATAAGTTCCTTCGAAAATACTTTTTTTTACTTTGTACACCTTATAAAAATGTAAAATATTTATGTAAATATATTTTAATTATATATTTTGTAAGCTTTTTACGAAAATAAAAACAAAAAATATTTAGAAAAATTTTCTGCGAACCCCCCCCAAATTGAAATCCTGGCTGCGCGCCTGCCTAGAGTTTTATGAATGCTTTATATAATTTTTTTAAAAACATTTTTTCAAAATATGAACTTTAACTGTCTTTATTTCAAGGAATAAATAGCTTCAACATTCCCACGGGAAATATATTAGTCTTCAAAAATATGGAAATTTTGAACAAATGCATCTCACTTTTGAAGTTATAACAGGTAAATAGGCAAACCTCGGCACGCGAAATCTTTCTTTTATGAAAGTAGACATATTACCGATTATTTGAAAGTAATTGAGAATATGGGATATGCCGGGACATATGTTGTGGACCTACGGAAAGTTTGCATTTAAGCTAAAATTTCCAGAAATTTTCGTATGGACTTGCACACAAAAAAACACAAGTTATGAATCGCGAAAAAAGTATCGAACATGTCAAAATAGTATAAGCATACATTCTTTGTGGAGATCCATATTACAAGATTGTTCGCAAATAAAACGATCGAGTGGAATTTGAAACTGAACAAACAATATCGACCGAATAAATAAATGACAAGCTATTTTTATGTAAGAATGCTTTAACTTTGCTAGTAGAAATGTTAGTGACAGTTATATGAATAGAAGAATTATTGATACTTTTGTGTAGATTGATAATCGGTCCATCGTTACGGGTAACTAAATAGTGATTTTCGAAAGAAGCCGTTTTGAATTTATGGCCTACTGTGGAACCACTGTGCATATGGAAGTTTCCTTCCGTTGCCAATTACTTCATCAGGGGGAAAATGTTTGTCTGCATTATTTATAGTTGTCATTAAATCGCTTTGGAATAAAACTCCTGCGTCATGCGTACGTCAATATTTATGAAACGGCGATTTGCATCTATCAAAGCCAATAACACAATGCTGTTTGTCCCCTTTTGTAATTGTAAAAGTATGAGCCATCTTTCTTCTGAGCTTGAAACGCAATGTGTTTTCCATCTAAAGCTCCCAAGCAATGGGGACATTGCCATGTTATTGAAAATTCCGTAGCAATCGATTTCTATTTATCCATTGTTGTTGGAAACTGTAAAAAATAAAACACTTTTATTATTTCAGAAATCAACATCGAATTTGGATGATATATTGAAAACCGTGAAATCTATGATTGCAAAGCGATTGGAAGAGAAGACTAATTATGATTGGTTAGGACAACAAGTCGTTTTTGACATGAGTTCAATTAAAAACGAACAGATACGAAATGACACTGTCTGGAAAATTCAAAAATGTTTGCATGAAGCCAAAACTTCAGACATGCAAAGCCGACAATTGCCTCAATCCAGAGCAATTTCAAGCGGATTTGTAGAAGACGATTTTAGTGGCCCTACTTCAAGACCTGAATCGCAAGAAAGTGAAGCATCCTCATCACGTCTAGTTACTTCGTAATACCAAGCAAGCGAAAGTATACTATTTTTACAAAACGTACACAGAAAAACTGGCTACGAAAAATTCCAATTAATAACGTTTGTTAAACTCGATTCATCGGTTTTTTAATTGTCCTAATTAAAAATTTCAAACAAATCACGAAGCTCGGAAAAAGCTCGTAATATTGAATTTTGAACAAATCTTTGGTTGATTATTTTGTTGTATTAAATATCAAAAATATTAACACTTAACAAAACATTTGTTTGAAATTTTTGTTATATTGAACACCGAAGGTATTTACGCTTAACAAACTGTTGTTTGATTGTTTTGTCATATTAAACAATGAAAGTATTAGTGCATATAAATATTTTTCTAAAATTCTCATTAGCTTTATGCGGACTTACATACAAGAAGAGACAAAATAATCAAGTTTTAGCTCACATATATTTATGATGTTATAATGTATAATTCCACAGTGCCACACGATTTTTATAAACAAAAATTTGACAACTGTTTTTGAAAGTGCTCGGCGAGTATAATAAGTTATTATTAATAACGCTTCATACTCAGTTTCGTCAAGTCAAGTTAAATAGACTTCAAAAAGTGGGGCCAATAATTAAATTGCTCACATACCTTCGGCTATATCCCGTAGTCCGTTCAATATGTTGATTGCCTAAATATCACAATTTATAGCTCTGAACTAATTTAAAATAGTTTTTGTACAAACCGAAAACCTCTATCTAGTAAGTGCGAATTGCAAAAATACCTAACATTTTACGTGTTTTTTGTCATATTTTATTATGTATGGCTAATAGCTCCCAAGGTAATAAAAATTGATTAAAAGTTTTTTGATGCAAATATAGAAAGATTATAACTTAAACAACTTCTTTATATGCACGAACTGCATTCGAGCACTACTTGATACTGTTTTGCCGCTTCAAAGTTTAACAATTTTTACCAAAAATCGGAAGAAAAAACGCAAAATCGTCCTTTGGGTATGCACGAAATTCTTCAACCCAACGCAAAGGTTCCAAACCATGAAAATAATGTGTAATCAGTGTTTCACTATTTTCTTTTCTGGATAATCTGCCAAGGCAAAAAGGGATTAAGGGAGTTTTGCAACTTGCAATTTGCACCTACTAGATAGAGTTTTTTGGGTCGGTTTGTACTGAAACTACTTTAAATGAGTTCAGAGCTATAAATTGTGATAGATAGGAAATAAAAATATTGAACGGATTACGAGCAGCGTTCCCACCACTCACCAACAAAACCGTAGTAAACGACTACAAAAAACCGAGTAAAAGTGAAAATATCGGAGTAGATTAAAAAAAAGAAAGCGTTTGCATCATATTAAACAGGCTCAAAAAAAAGTCTTCACACAAAAATTGATTCCAGTATCTTCTTATGTATATATTAATAGGCGAGCACAAATATATGTGACTTCTATATCTACTTTTATCGGCGAAAGAGTTTTACAATAAACACATTTTTGCTCTTGCCGTGCTCTTAATTTTCATGTGAAAATTTCAGCGTTGTTTTTGTTGTTGTTTCATAGCAGAGGTTGCTTTCGTGCTTGGTACCAGTGTTGCCGTTTTGTGTACTTTAGTACGCATTGCGTACTTTTTCAATCACCTGAGTACTTTTCATGTACCAAATTATTTTTGGTCGATTTGCGTACTATTTCGATCAACTCCGCATTAGAGTTGCAGGACTATCGATTTCAGTTTTTCTTTGATTGTTAACGGTTAAAATTAGAAACTGGGCGAACGATCAGCTCGATTCTGAATATTCCCGGGGAATTTACTTTTCTCTCTAAAATAAACTTCATCTTATTTAAATATGTGGAAAGAAAATTGATATGGAATGGGTATTTGACCCATACTCATAATTTTTCTTACCCTATCGATTTAAAAAAGGAGAATTTTAGTCTCGAGAAATGTAAATTCCCCGGCAAATCGTTCTCCGGAAATATTCATAATTGGGCTGTATTTCTTGCATTCCTCTTTGTTTCTCTTTATGATTTTTCACTGATGTTTTATGTTGCTCGTTAAACCGAGTGCAGAAAAAAAAATTTATGCCATTTTCCTCGTTATATAAAGTATTCAATAGAGAGAGTTTGAATGCTCGTTAAAGGCGAGCCTCGCTAAATCGAATGCTCGTTAAAATATTTTTAATAAGTTTATACTCAAAACTAGTCTTTTAGTCTAGTCTTTGACTACAATAAAAAATTCACCTTGTATAAATATATTACCATGATGAAAAAATTACGTTAGTTTTTGTGATTTTTCTTTACAAAAAAAATATATGTGTGCGTACTTTTTCTATAAAAAAAGGTCCGTTTTGTGTACTTTTTGATCAGTTTTTTTTTTGCAACACTACTTGGTACGTTAAGAGTAAAAGACAAAGAGAATAGAATATCACAAACAGCAGTGCTGCCAACTCCTCAGAAGCAAAATACGCTAAAACTTAGTGATTTAACATAAAATTTTGAAAACGTTTCTTGAGCATTTATCTATTAGAAATTTGGTATGAACGCAACAAAAATAGCTAAGCGCTAAATGCGCTAGATCTAAAAAGCGCTAAGTTGGCATCACTGGCTATTTGCTTTCATAGGCTCTCAATGTATGTATGCATTTAAGTATGTCCCAGCCGGAAATTTCCCGGTGAAACAATCAATGATTTCAGCGTGACATAGAGCCGCGACTCCTCCTGATTCTACACCAACTTTCTAATGAAATTAACACACAAGCGGCATTGGCAGTCATAAGAGCATATGTCCCGAGTTTGTCATCGAAAGTGGAGTAGATCTACTCCGTCGCACCGATACCTCTATCGATGACAGTGCCATTGGAGTTGCGATGAATAGCATTACCTTTCGATGACACTGCCATTGCAATTGCGATAAAAAGTACCTTTTCTCGATGGCAATGCCATTGCAATTGAGAAGTACTGAAATTTTCCCCTTCATATTCTTGGTGAAAAAATTAATGAATTTGTCATTTATGAGAATTTTTCCGGCCGGGATTGACATACTTAAATGCATACATACTTTGAAGGCTCAGTTACTCTTGATTGAACGTAACTTGACTTTACTTATTTAATCAGCTGACTTGATGTGTTTAGTACATTTTCTATGGGAGCAGTTACTGAAAACTTACCCCCCTATTATGAATTCATACAATACACGATAAACGCTTGCATTCTGTTATGCCATATTACGAATTGAAATGTATCGTATTATATCTGACAGTTAGGCCGCAAATATAGTGGAAGCAAAGCTGAAGCTGAAGCGTAAGCTGTCATGTATTTGTTGTTGCCAAAATACAACAAACACATGACAGCTTACGCTTCAGCTTCAGCTTTGCTTCCACTATAATTGCGGCCTTAGCGTTTTTCGTATATCGTTAATATATGGTATTGCGATACGATACGTACACTGAGCGAACGTAATCATGATTTTTTTTAAAGGGCGCATTGTTATTCACAGTCCTTTTGATTTTCGAGCAGAACAAAAATTTCAAAAGAAAAATGGTTGAGTCAACAACATTTTTGGTTGATTTGAAAGGAAATATTTTTAATTACATTTCTTTTCTCGGTATAATTTCATTTGTTTTATAAAATAAACATATAAGGTTGCGGAAAAAAAAATTTTTAATTTTGTGAAGAAAATAAAATTAAAAAGGTAAAACCTTAAATAAAGTGGAACATTTCTTAACGCTTCTCCTCTGTTTTAGTGAAATTAGATTGATTTAATTTGGTTTCAAGTTTAAGAAGGTCAAATAAAGTAGTGCATTGGAAATAAATTTTAAAAATATTTAAAAAACAATAAAAAGCAATTAAGAGCGCACAATGTTTTTGCTTCTCTATTTGTGGGCATGGCAGTGGGGGGCAACATAAATTATTTCCCTACACATTTTATTCGCCTTGGTGAACCTATGTTGCGAATTTGAAGCTTTAACGACTTTTACTTCGGAATTACGAAAAATCTTCATTTGTGGGCGTGGCAGTGGGCGGGCCAACAAAAATTTTTTTTCCTACACATTTTATTCGCCTTGGTGAACCTATTTTGCGAATTTGAAGCTTCTACGACTTTTACTTCGGAAGTTATGAAAAATCTTCTATTTGTGGGCGTGGCAGTGGGCGGGCCACATAAATTTTTGTTCCTACACCTTTTATTGCCTTGGTAACCTATGCTGCGAATTTGAAGCTTCTACGCCTTTTACTTCAAAGTTATGAAAGCCCTTATTTTTCTTATTTGTGGGCGTGGCTCGAGGAGGGCCGTCCATTTTTTTTCCAGGAAATGTCTCTTTTTCGTAGTTTATCAGAACAACAAAGTTCAATGGAATTTTGAGTGGTTCGCAAGTTACAATCATTTTATTAAAATAATAAATTATTTGTGGGCGTGGCAGTGGGCGGATGTCTCCCATTTTAACTTAGGATCATACTCGGATCCCGATATACCTGTGTGCCAAATTTTGACTTGATTGGTCCAGCCGTTTCGGAGGAGGTCCGACCACGGACGGACGGACGGACGGACCGACGGACAGACGGACATGTCTAAATCGATTCAGTTTTTGATCCTGATCATTTCTATTAATATATTTTTCTATATTTCCGGAGCTTGATTCTCCCTGTTACAAGATGAAATATTATCGAAACAGAGCAGAAGAGTTGAGGGCTTCAATTTTAATGTACGATATGTAGGAAATGTGGAACAAGGAACTGATACAGGACCTAATTGAAAAATATCAAGGATATGAGGTCCTATACAACACGCGCCATCCAGATTACATGAATCGGGTCAAACGTTCGGATGCGCTCTTTCAAATCTATAGACATTTAAAAGAAAAAAATGAGAAAGTAACAATAGAAAGCATAAAAAGCAAAATTCACACGCTCAGAAGCCAATATGTGAAGGAGTTGCGGAAAATTACTGTCAGCAAGAGAAGTGGTGCAGAAGTTGAAGATATTCATACTCCAAAGCTGTGGTGTTTCGATCAATTGCAATTTTTGAAATCATATTGCTCCACAAGAAAAGCTAAATCAAACATTTTCTGTGTAAGCTGTCACAATTATTATTATTTATTTTATTACTAAATTTATAACTAAATGTATTCATTTCAGAAAAATTTAGATGAAAAAAATTATTTTACGGATGGGATGTCGAATTCATTGGACTCGGATTTAAATGAAGAACCTTCAACGTCTAGAAAGCGAGTAAGTGGGTACATTACAATTTAGATTCTTGCCAGTCTAACTTTCCTTCTTGATTGAAGTACTCTTGAAAGCCTTGCCGAATAGACTGCGCCGCTCCTCTTGTATTTGATGGTTGTTCACCAATTGAATCCTCAGATCTTGTACCTAGTTAACGATGGCAAAAACAAGTAGCTTTCGCTTTGCTGGCTCAACAAATTATGTAACAGGCAACAGGTTTTTGAATACATTTCGACATTCTCCACCGATGTATTAATTTTCGTTTGTAATATTCGGAATCTGTTGGAAAAAATTCCAAATGCGTCTTCTATGACATGTCAAGCGCGCGAAATGTGAATGTTAAAAAATTTTTTTTCTTTGACATTTGTGCTAAATGGGTAGGGCTTGGTTATGTGATTTTGCAGAGGGAAAGCATCATCACTAATTATTACATATCACATTGGTCTCGGCTCCATATATCGTGCGGTCAAAAATAGAAAGAGAAGTCGCAGAGCATTGAAATTTGGAAGGAGCACTTCCGGGTTCCAAATTAAGAAATTTTGAAAAATCTTGGAAATCTGTCTGCTGCCACGCCCACGACACTTTCCAAAATTTTTATTTTTAAACCTAGGACTTTGAAACTTGATACGTGTCTTGGATGTGTTCTTCCAAAGAAAAAAAATCAATCATAATGGAGCTGCCACGCCCACTTTAGTTTTTATACCTGCTCAAAAATGTATATTTTATGGCTTGCAGTTCTCACCTAGAGTCAGGCGCGCAGCCAGGGGGGGTTTTGGGGGTTCAAACCCCCCCCAAATTAAGGAAAAAATACACCACACAGCTTACATTTCTACATCGCCGTCCTACAAACTCTTTTATTAAGTTTTATGATGCAATAATTTTTTTTCTTGACCGAATTTCCTCTTGGAATGATCAAAATGTGTCAAGTCAGTCTAATTTATTAAAATGTGCCTTACAAAAAGGCGAATTTCTTATATCTCTTCATTGTATAAAACCAAGTTTTTAGTTACACATTTGTTCTATGTAAATATTTACAAGGTAGAAACATTGATCTCAAATATGCTGTTGTCCTAAGCAGATATATGCTTAGAGAATATTCAAACCTTAAGAAGTAACGCTGAGGAAGAATTTCAGAAATTGTTTAAAAACGCTGAGAAGCAAGCTTTATCAAGCGGACTTATTTTGCAAAAACCTAGGCTCGCACAATTCTCAGGACCACGAAGCACATTTTCATACTAAAAGTGTTGAATATTATTATCGTATTTCCCTTTATTTACCTTTTGTGGATGCATTTATTGTCAACTTAACCAATCGCTTTTCAAAACACAAGGATATTCTTCTTGGTTTTCAAGTTTTATTTCCTCAAAGCGATACTGCAAAAGTTGATGATTTTTTAGACAAATTTAAAAAAACTCTTTCAGTTTTATCAAGATGATTTGGAGGGAAATTTTGATGAATGGAGCTCACTATTTGGTATAAATTAATTAATAATTTAGAAAAAAATGAAAGACCAAAAACAGTGTTTGACGCTATAAAATTTTGTAAAAAAGATATTTTACCAAATAATTTTATTTTATTAACTATTTTGGCTACTCTTCCAATAACCACATGTGAAAATGAGAGATCGTTTTCAACTCTCCGCCGACTCAAAACTTATCTTAGATCTACAATGACAGAACAGAGGTTTAAATGCCTTAGCACTCCTCCACGTCCATCGAGATCTTTACTCCCAGGGTAGAGGACTTGGTAGGTAGGTAGGTTGAAGTGGCTGCCACTTAGGCCGTTAATCGGCCCATTGTGATACCACGGAGGTTTTCTTGTGTTTGGGTGAGTGTATTGTCTTTTTATGTAGTGTGCCCCTAACATGCGATTTTGAAAAACCAGTGCTAGGCTTGGAACAGTACACTCCGTTTCGCCTGTGCCGGGAATCGAACCTCGGACTCTGGGATCAAGAGCATAGCACGCATCCCCTACGCTATCCCAGAGCCACTGTAGAGGACATACTAAATAAACTTGCTGAAAGCAAGCGCAGACTTAACATTGCACTTTAAATTGAATAAGTTCCTTCGAAAATACTTTTTTTTACTTTGTACACCTTATAAAAATGTAAAATATTTATGTAAATATATTTTAATTATATATTTTGTAAGCTTTTTACGAAAATAAAAACAAAAAATATTTAGAAAAAATTTTCTGCGAACCCCCCCCAAATTGAAATCCTGGCTGCGCGCCTGCCTAGAGTTTTATGAATGCTTTTATATAATTTTTTTTAAAAACATTTTTTCAAAATATGAACTTTAACTGTCTTTTATTTCAAGGAATAAATAGCTTCAACATTCCCACGGGAAATATATTAGTCTTCAAAAATATGGAAATTTTGAACAAATGCATCTCACTTTTGAAGTTATAACAGGTAAATAGGCAAACCTCGGCACGCGAAATCTTTCTTTTATGAAAGTAGACATATTACCGATTATTTGAAAGTAATTGAGAATATGGGATATGCCGGGACATATGTTGTGGACCTACGGAAAGTTTGCATTTAAGCTAAAATTTCCAGAAATTTTCGTATGGACTTGCACACAAAAAAACACAAGTTATGAATCGCGAAAAAAGTATCGAACATGTCAAAATAGTATAAGCATACATTCTTTGTGGAGATCCATATTACAAGATTGTTCGCAAATAAAACGATCGAGTGGAATTTGAAACTGAACAAACAATATCGACCGAATAAATAAATGACAAGCTATTTTTATGTAAGAATGCTTTAACTTTGCTAGTAAAATGTTAGTGACAGTTATATGAATAGAAGAATTATTGATACTTTTGTGTAGATTGATAATCGGTCCATCGTTACGGGTAACTAAATAGTGATTTTCGAAAGAAGCCGTTTTGAATTTATGGCCTACTGTGGAACCACTGTGCATATGGAAGTTTCCTTCCGTTGCCAATTACTTCATCAGGGGGAAAATGTTTGTCTGCATTATTTATAGTTGTCATTAAATCGCTTTGGAATAAAAACTCCTGCGTCATGCGTACGTCAATATTTATAAAACGGCGATTTGCATCTATCAAAGCCAATAACACAATGCTGTTTGTCCCCTTTTGTAATTGTAAAAGTATGAGCCATCTTTCTTCTGAGCTTGAAACGCAATGTGTTTTCCATCTAAAGCTCCAAAGCAATGGGGACATTGCCATGTTATTGAAAATTCCGTAGCAATCGATTTCTATTTATCCATTGTTGTTGGAAACTGTAAAAAATAAAACACTTTTATTATTTCAGAAATCAACATCGAATTTGGATGATATATTGAAAACCGTGAAATCTATGATTGCAAAGCGATTGGAAAGAGAAGACTAATTATGATTGGTTAGGACAACAAGTCGTTTTTGACATGAGTTCAATTAAAAACGAACAGATACGAAATGACACTGTCTGGAAAATTCAAAAATGTTTGCATGAAGCCAAAACTTCAGACATGCAAAGCCGACAATTGCCTCAATCCAGAGCAATTTCAAGCGGATTTGTAGAAGACGATTTTAGTGGCCCTACTTCAAGACCTGAATCGCAAGAAAGTGAAGCATCCTCATCACGTCTAGTTACTTCGTAATACCAAGCAAGCGAAAGTATACTATTTTTACAAAACGTACACAGAAAAACTGGCTACGAAAAATTCCAATTAATAACGTTTGTTAAACTCGATTCATCGGTTTTTTAATTGTCCTAATTAAAAATTTCAAACAAATCACGAAGCTCGGAAAAAGCTCGTAATATTGAATTTTGAACAAATCTTTGGTTGATTATTTTGTTGTATTAAATATCAAAAATATTAACACTTAAAAAAAACATTTGTTTGAAATTTTTGTTATATTGAACACCGAAGGTATTTACGCTTAACAAACTGTTGTTTGATTGTTTTGTCATATTAAACAATGAAAGTATTAGTGCATATAAATATTTTTCTAAAATTCTCATTAGCTTTATGCGGACTTACATACAAGAAGAGACAAAAAATCAAGTTTTAGCTCACATATATTTATGATGTTATAATGTATAATTCCACAGTGCCACACGATTTTTATAAACAAAAATTTGACAACTGTTTTTGAAAGTGCTCGGCGAGTATAATAAGTTATTATTAAATAACGCTTCATACTCAGTTTCGTCAAGTCAAGTTAAATAGACTTCAAAAAGTGGGGCCAATAATTAAATTGCTCACATACCTTCGGCTATATCCCGTAGTCCGTTCAATATGTTGATTGCCTAAATATCACAATTTATAGCTCTGAACTAATTTAAAATAGTTTTTGTACAAACCGAAAACCTCTATCTAGTAAGTGCGAATTGCAAAAATACCTAACATTTTACGTGTTTTTTGTCATATTTTATTATGTATGGCTAATAGCTCCCAAGGTAATAAAAATTGATTAAAAGTTTTTTGATGCAAATATAGAAAGATTATAACTTAAACAACTTCTTTATATGCACGAACTGCATTCGAGCACTACTTGATACTGTTTTGCCGCTTCAAAGTTTAACAATTTTTACCAAAAATCGGAAGAAAAAACGCAAAATCGTCCTTTGGGTATGCACGAAATTCTTCAACCCAACGCAAAGGTTCCAAACCATGAAAATAATGTGTAATCAGTGTTTTCACTATTTTCTTTTCTGGATAATCTGCCAAGGCAAAAAGGGATTAAGGGAGTTTTGCAACTTGCAATTTGCACCTACTAGATAGAGTTTTTTGGGTCGGTTTGTACTGAAACTACTTTAAATGAGTTCAGAGCTATAAATTGTGATAGATAGGAAATAAAAATATTGAACGGATTACGA
The DNA here is from genome assembly GCA_020466095.1 of Chlorops oryzae. Classification (NCBI taxonomy): domain Eukaryota; kingdom Metazoa; phylum Arthropoda; class Insecta; order Diptera; family Chloropidae; genus Chlorops; species Chlorops oryzae. Next base: position 12,696 of record JAIPUU010001527.1, read on the forward strand.
GCAGCGTTCCCACCACTCACCAACAAAACCGTAGTAAACGACTACAAAAAACCGAGTAAAAGTGAAAATATCGGAGTAGATTAAAAAAAAGAAAGCGTTTTGCATCATATTAAACAGGCTCAAAAAAAAGTCTTCACACAAAAATTGATTCCAGTATCTTCTTATATATTAATAGGCGAGCACAAATATATGTGACTTCTATATCTACTTTTATCGGCGAAAGAGTTTTACAATAAACACATTTTTGCTCTTGCCGTGCTCTTAATTTTCATGTGAAAATTTCAGCGTTGTTTTTGTTGTTGTTTCATAGCAGAGGTTGCTTTCGTGCTTGGTACCAGTGTTGCCGTTTTGTGTACTTTAGTACGCATTGCGTACTTTTTCAATCACCTGAGTACTTTTCATGTACCAAATTATTTTTGGTCGATTTGCGTACTATTTCGATCAACTCCGCATTAGAGTTGCAGGACTATCGATTTCAGTTTTTCTTTGATTGTTAACGGTTAAAATTAGAAACTGGGCGAACGATCAGCTCGATTCTGAATATTCCCGGGAAATTTACTTTTCTCTCTAAAATAAACTTCATCTTATTTAAATATGTGGAAAGAAAAATTGATATGGAATGGGTATTTGACCCATACTCATAATTTTTCTTACCCTATCGATTTAAAAAAGGAGAATTTTAGTCTCGAGAAATGTAAATTCCCCGGCAAATCGTTCTCCGGAAATATTCATAATTGGGCTGTATTTCTTGCATTCCTCTTTGTTTCTCTTTATGATTTTTCACTGATGTTTTATGTTGCTCGTTAAACCGAGTGCAGAAAAAAAAATTTATGCCATTTTCCTCGTTATATAAAGTATTCAATAGAGAGAGTTTGAATGCTCGTTATATTCGAGCCTCGCTAAATCGAATGCTCGTTAAATTATTTTTTAATAAGTTTATACTCAAAACTAGTCTTTTAGTCTAGTCTTTGACTACAATAAAAAATTCACCTTGTATAAATATATTACCATGATGAAAAAAATTACGTTAGTTTTTGTGATTTTTCTTTACAAAAAAAATATATGTGTGCGTACTTTTTCTATAAAAAAAGGTCCGTTTTGTGTACTTTTTGATCAGTTTTTTTTTTGCAACACTACTTGGTACGTTAAGAGTAAAAGACAAAGAGAATAGAATATCACAAACAGCAGTGCTGCCAACTCCTCAGAAGCAAAATACGCTAAAACTTAGTGATTTAACATAAAATTTTGAAAACGTTTCTTGAGCATTTATCTATTAGAAATTTGGTATGAACGCAACAAAAATAGCTAAGCGCTAAATGCGCTAGATCTAAAAAGCGCTAAGTTGGCATCACTGGCTATTTGCTTTCATAGGCTCTCAATGTATGTATGCATTTAAGTATGTCCCAGCCGGAAATTTCCCGGTGAAACAATCAATGATTTCAGCGTGACATAGAGCCGCGACTCCTCCTGATTCTACACCAACTTTCTAATGAAATTAACACACAAGCGGCATTGGCAGTCATAAGAGCATATGTCCCGAGTTTGTCATCGAAAGTGGAGTAGATCTACTCCGTCGCACCGATACCTCTATCGATGACAGTGCCATTGGAGTTGCGATGAATAGCATTACCTTTCGATGACACTGCCATTGCAATTGCGATAAAAAGTACCTTTTCTCGATGGCAATGCCATTGCAATTGAGAAGTACTGAAAATTTTCCCCTTCATATTCTTGGTGAAAAAATTAATGAATTTGTCATTTATGAGAATTTTTCCGGCCGGGATTGACATACTTAAATGCATACATACTTTGAAGGCTCAGTTACTCTTGATTGAACGTAACTTGACTTTACTTATTTAATCAGCTGACTTGATGTGTTTAGTACATTTTCTATGGGAGCAGTTACTGAAAACTTACCCCCCTATTATGAATTCATACAATACACGATAAACGCTTGCATTCTGTTATGCCATATTACGAATTGAAATGTATCGTATTATATCTGACAGTTAGGCCGCAAATATAGTGGAAGCAAAGCTGAAGCTGAAGCGTAAGCTGTCATGTATTTGTTGTTGCCAAAATACAACAAACACATGACAGCTTACGCTTCAGCTTCAGCTTTGCTTCCACTATAATTGCGGCCTTAGCGTTTTTCGTATATCGTTAATATATGGTATTGCGATACGATACGTACACTGAGCGAACGTAATCATGATTTTTTTTAAAGGGCGCATTGTTATTCACAGTCCTTTTGATTTTCGAGCAGAACAAAAATTTCAAAAGAAAAATGGTTGAGTCAACAACATTTTTGGTTGATTTGAAAGGAAATATTTTTAATTACATTTCTTTTCGGTCGGTATAATTCTCATTTGTTTTATAAAATAATACATATAAGATATGTATTCATCTTAGAACTATTTAAGCATTGCGAAAGCAGTCACCAAAACGGAGGACGAAATCGGATGAAGTCCATCCGATGGCAATTTTTTGGGTCATGTTCAGCAGAGTGCTCTATGGCCATTTGCTTTGAACGTTAATTAAATTTTTTTTGACATTTCTTCTTGTATAGGTATTTTTTTCAAATTTTTTTTAAAAATATCTTGTCATTTCAACTATGTACGTGGTTGATTCAACAATTTAAATTTAAATCCATTTTTGAAAATTATCAATTCAACCTGAAATATGGTTGATTCAAAAGCAAAATTTTTTTTTTTTCAACAAGAAAAATTTTTAACATTAAAAATATTCCTTGTTGAAGCCGTTTTGTATGTGTTTCCTTTTGATTTAACCAGTTTTCTGGTTGATTTTTTTCTCTGTGTACCGTATCAGCTGTTCAATTGTAAATGCATGCAAGCGGATGAAAAATTGTGTACGATACGCAGAAAAATATTGAAATTGTAAAATTTTTTACTCTTTACAAATAAATTTTAATAAAAAACAAGTAAAACAGTTTACATCGGCTAAGCCAATTGCACACATATCTTTTCCTCAGCCTGAAATATGTTAAAACATTAACTTTACAAAAAATTCCTGCCGTTTTCGTTGTTCTAGCTTGGATATCTATTTATACCTTATATGTACTTCGATTTAGCTTCTAAAACTCGAGATTATTATTAAGCACAAAATTTTGGCGGATAGTGGGCATGGTCAAGTTTTAACCGTTGGAGGACATTTTGTCTAGCTGCAAAATACTCAATTCAAAATATTGAAAATTAATTTTTTGCGAATTTCGCGAATGGTGGTCGAGGTCAAATTTTAACCGTTAGAGGACATTTTTTCTAGCTGCGAAATACTCAATTCAAAATAGTGAAGCATCCCTTAATTGCCTTCTTGCGACTGCCTCAATGCGGTCTTATTTTCATTTGGAGTTATTAAAAAGGCAATCGATGTTGAGGTAAACATTTGGATTTTAATTTTTATTTTTGAAATTCAACTGACACCTCTTTTGAAAATATGTGTTATAATTTGACAATAACAGCTGTTTTCAACACAATTGCAAATCTATCGCAAAACGGGCAATGGAAATTTTCCCTTTTACTAGATATTTCCATGCAATTGCGATGGAATCTTTTTATGGGGCACCAATCCCCTTGACACATGATCATATTCCCATCGGGAGGCTAAAAAGAAATGAAATTTATGAATTGAATTGTGTTGATGTTTGAATGATTAGAATATATTTACATCGTCGCATATGCAGAACTCGTGAATTTTGTTTTTTTTTTTTTGTATTCAAAAATTCCAATTTTTCCATTAGGATTCGTTGGTACCTGATCAGCTTTAACGGAAGGATTTCTCCCTTCTCTTGTATATCATCTGGAAAAAACATTTTTATGTAAATATCGATATTGCATTTATAAGTAAGTGTTATCAAGTTTACCAATTATTTTGTGATTTTGTTCTATTTTTCTTGCTATTAATTTTTTGATGATGTCGTATGACATTTCATCTCTTCCTGCGTTTTTCTCCTTTTGCTCTTGCAAGGCTTTCGCGGCAAGCTGAAATTTGAAATTATCATTTTTGTATAACTAATTGAATATAATATTTATATATATATATATATATATATTTGGGATTGAAAGCCTTTCGTCCCGCTCATTGCAAAATCCTGCGGGATTGGAAGCTCATGTATTACCTCGGTTGGGGTTGTTTCCTCTTGCACGAGGCAAGTCGTTATGTCAAATCCGGATTTTTTAAAAATATTAAAGAAATTTTTGGTGCGATGAGGAGTACGCTGAAAGGTAATGATCCTAGATCCTATAAATTTTAAAATAAAAGATATATAATTGAAAATTGAACATGAAAATAGAAAGTAGAAATTACCGCAATTAAGAACGTAAGCTTTAAACAACTCTTCCAAAGAATTGCGGTTGCCCTTCCATTGTTGGCCATTGCTGTGCAGCTCCATCATTAACAGGCCGATGTGCAAATTTTTAAGTTCCTCTTTTATGAACAGGTCGCAATAATTTTCGTAAGTTTTAATCATATATTTGCGCTTATTGGGTTGTGCAAAAGTTAGTGCTCTCATTAGCTTTAGCAGTTCGTGGCAAAACTGATTTCATACGATACGCTTCCAAGCGTTTATCATCTATCGTATAGAAATTCATAATAGGGGGGTTAATTTGACTTAAGATAAGAATCTGTGGAAAACAGATTTCTATAAGTTAAGTCAAGTAACGTTCAATCAAAAGTAACTGAGCCTTGAGAGCGTGTGAAAACAATAAGCTTTTTGCTACTGCAGAGAACAGCAGAATGAACGCAAGTAAAACAAACTTCAGCTAGGAAGTAGGGCTCTTCGTGATCGTACGAGGAATACACGACTACGCGAAAACACTCTGCGTGCAAACGCTAATGAAAATGAAATAGGAGGTGTTGAAGAGGAAAAAAAAACAACAAATAAAATATACAAAATAAAAATATGAAAAACTAAAAAACAAATCCAAAACTGTCTTTAGAAATTCATGTTCCTATGTTTCTTGCTTAAGGTTATGTTAAATTGTATCTTTTTCGTTTAGGTGGTATTTGTGTACTAGGAATCGACCGAATGTGTCGGTCGACTGGGCTTACTAGTAATTATAAATACATAAAAATACATCAAACTTGACAAATTGCGTACAACAAAAACACTGCGCTTTGCACTGTTGTTTGAATATACTTATACATAGTTATTTTAATCGAAAGGGGAAGTCTTTAACTAAATTTTGCACTGAATTAATTGCTTCAGCCACGGAATCGTGTGGATTTACGTTGAACAAAGCTTTTAGGTCCTCAATTTGGGATTGATCCCATTCGTCAAGATTAATGCTATTAAATGGCGTGTTCTCAAAAAAGGAATTTATAAATTTCAACATCATTTGCAACGTAAATCTCGCATGCGGGCATTCATTAAAATTATCATTTTCCAAATAAACTGCCAATGCAGCCTTAATAGTTGGCCAATTTTTTTTTCAATATCTCTGCTTTTAAGGTCAGTGGCACCAGGTTGTGAGTCCATAATTGCTTTTTTAATGATTTCAGGCGCAAAATAATTGGGATTCGCCGACATAGAACATTTAAATGGAACTCGGTGTATTGCAAAAGAAAATCTGCTTTAAATGTCCCTTCGGGATCCTCTTCCATGGCCAAGTCTGCAGAATCTGAAGCCCACTTTTTAATTTATTTGCTTCTCAAAACGCCGTCATAGGGTATTTGAGTAATTTGACAGCCGTCAATATCGTGTATTACGTATCGATCATGAGGCAAGACTTTGTCTACTACATAGGGGCCCCTAAATTTTGGTTCTAGTTTTTTGTTAGCACTACGTGATCTCCTATTTTATAACTCTCAGCTGGTTTATTTTGCTTCAAAAACTACTTTAAATTTGCTTCTTGGGACTTAGAGATATTTTGAGATGCAGAATGTCTTAACAAAGATAAATCGCGATCGTTCGTTGGATTTTGCTCTTCTTAAAACTCAGAAAGCTCATCGACCATTTTACCGCGTTGAGCGACACCAAAAAGAAGGATAGAAGGAGTTTCCTTAGTTGTGTGTATTGTATTATTCAAAATATGTTATATGTTTCGTAGGGTGTAAGGCCAATCAACTTGGCCTTCTTTTTTACAGGATTTACTTATAATGGGCAGAAGGACCCGATTCACGCGCTCCACCTGACCTTTAGCTTGTGGTGAAGCGGTGGCATTAAGATTGTGCTGGATGTTGTTTTTCTCCAAAAAGTAGGACTTTCTCCGGAAGTACCTTGGCAAAGATTCCTCTGCATGACGCCACATGCCATCTATGTGGTTTGTGTGGGCTCATGACTCTGGGGCCTTGAAGTTTACCGAGTGGTGCACTTTTAGGTGACGAAACCCTTCGTGATCCAGGCAATCAGAAGCCTTCCAGAAGTCGGGGATTATGGTGGTGTCGAACTCCATCCACTCAGTGATGATAGGGATGAGCGTCTCGGCATCTCGTTTTTCTACGGGCACGAAAAACGAGCGACCACACTTCTCCTCTCCGCTCTTCCTCTCCACCAAATACCCATTGACCTTCTTATCTATGACCCCTAAAAAGCTCAGGATAGAGAACACAGGAGTTCCAGGTTAAGCGGGGAAATAAAATAAACCAAAATCCAGAATTAGATTGTAATATAGAGTGGTTTTATTGCAAATCTTGTGCGAGATCTAACGTGAATATTTCTGCAAGCGTTTGATGATGACGATTTCCGCAAGGGTTTGGTGATGGTGAGAGCGAGGTATTTAAATGTCGATATAGTTATGAATCATAAATCATGAGCAGTGACCTTTTCGTTTTTTACCACTGAATGTTTAGAGGGATTAGTGTTTTGTTTGAGAAAAAGGAGATAGAAGGTTTTTAAAAGGTGAAAAAAGGACTATTAAAACTAAAGAAAGGATTTTTAGCTCGTTCACGGGATAGACTTTTGCATGCCGAAAAAAAGGAGTATCCCGCGAAAAAAAGGACAAATGGCATGATTAATCATAACTTATGATCACGTGGTCTTCGAGAGAAGTCAATTGCTATCTATTGTTGTAAGACAACTGAACTCTTTTACTTTAATCTTGGCGCCATGACTTTCGCTTTACTTTCATGTCTATTGAAACATGTTGCGAAGGTCATGGTTTATTTATGAGAAAGTGTTATATAGAACAAAGGGGGTTAATTGGCCGTCTACATTAACATTCCGCCCCCCTTACTGCGAAAGATCATCAGCAAACCTTTGCAGGAGGATTCACGTAACTTGATTCTAGAAATAAATAAGAGATTTTACAATTCCTTTACATTTCAATTGGTGGTAAGTCTTGAGAAAAGGGCCAAAAGTAAAGATAATAAAATAGATTAAATTCAATTCGATTCAATTTTTTTTTTTTTTGTAATGAGATTTTAAAGGATTTTATAGGATTGTTCCTTGTTTCGCTATTTGTTCACGATGCCGGTCAGAACATAGCCAAATATCGTGAGCTGTCCCAGAGGGCGACCGTTTTGACCTTCCAAGAGCCCCGGGCGCATAATTTGGGCATATACATCCGCTCCCAGGATCAGGTCAACATCCGTTACCTGATTGAATTTAGGGTCGGCCAATTTGATCCCCATGAATAATGCCGTGACTCTTTCATCTATTGTTTTCTGAGGAGTGATTAATTTAAGATTTTTCACGTGAGCTTGGACTTCTACTTGGATGTTAAGGTCCATTCTCGCTCGCAGTTGCAGAACGCATATTTTTTCGTTGTTAATTAAATTGTAAGTTGGCTTTATCTTTCGAGCGCACCTCTCAGCTACAGCTGTAGCAGCGACCCCACAGAGTTAGGTTCTAGTAATGCTCGGAGATAGACGAGTTTGCCGTGAGCGGCAGCTTTCACCATTGCCGTGGGCCGTAGCAGGATTCCCGTCGACGGTACAACAGTGAGCCCGGACGAGCGAGGTCCTTCACTGCTGCGCTCCTTGGACTGAGGTGTCCGGTCTTAAGGGAGCCGCGATAAACGAGATCCCACATCACGCCGTTGACCCAACCGTGCTGCTATAGAGCTGGATGGCTTCCTCATATCTTTTGTGGCATCATGCAATAGACTATGAGCTGCTCTTTACAGTGGAAGCAGGTATTTCTGCTTGTAAAGTTTCTGCGGAGGTGAGTGTGAGCCAGGCAATTGGAACAATAGCGATGGAGAAGCACTAATCGTAATCGACCTTCCAGGGATTTTTTTAAAAACGTTGAGCAGTGCCGCAAAGCATGCTTCTTCTTGCACACTCGACAATCCAGATTGATTCCCTTTGCAACGATGGTGGAGGTGACGCTAACTGTGGAACCTTTGGAATCCATCTTGCTATAAAATGAGAATTGTATAACGAACAACAGGCAAACATAAGAGAAATAAATGAGATGTTGAAACCATTATAAGGATGGAAGTAAAACTAATTTCGAGATAGGCCCTCTGATAATACCCTTAGCCGTTTTAATGTTTGCAACGCGTACCTTATGATCACTGCCGCAATGTACACTTTCGATCCTACCTAAGCGCCATTCATTTGGAGGGAGATTTTCGTCTTGGATGACGACTAAATCGTGAACTTCTACATCTTTTTGGGGAAATTTCCATTTATTTCGTTTATGTAGTTCTTCCAAATATTCTGATTTCCATCGTGTACAAAAGTATATCTGAAAGATCGTCTGAGATAGGACTTAAAGGTCGAGAGTTGAGACCTGCTTCAATTCTTTGAATAATCGTGCTGAATTCTTCAAAGGTGAATTTAAAATTTCCTGCGAATCGCCTAAAGTGAAATTTAAAAGATTTTACACCTGCTTCCCAAAGTCCTCCCATATGAGGAGCCCCAGGGGGAATGAAATTCCATTCAACTGTTTGATTTGAGTAATTTTGTTCAACACCTGCTTTCGTGGCCTTTAGATATTCTTTAAATTCCTTCTTCAGTACTCGAGAAGCCATTATCCGAAGTTTGTGCCATTATCCGAAAAGATTCTTGCTGGACAGCCCCGCCGGGCTACAAATCGAGCAAAGGCTGCTTAAAAAAGTGGGCCTCGTGAGGTCACTCACTGCTTCGAGATGTATTGCTTTCGTAGGCAAACAAACGAACAGACAAACATAACCTTTTGTGATACTGCATCCTCGACCTTTGTTACTCTTTATGTCAAAAGGGCCACAGAAATCGATTCCAGTCGACGTAAACGGCCTAGCAATCGTTATTCGATCTGGGGCCAAGGCAGCCATAATGAGCACACCGTACCCATATGGAAAAAGAAAGGTAGCCCAGCAGATTGTACAAATTATAGGCCGATTCGGCTCTTATCCCACACACTTAAGGTGTTTGAAAGGGTACTAGATAAACGAATTCGTGAAATAGTCAGGTTAAAGATAAACCGAGCTGGGTTCGTTAAAAACTGTGGCACCACCGATGCAATTCATGCCGCTCGACTTTTAATGGAAAAAAAACCGGGAAATCTAGTACCACTTCATATGGCCTTCCTTGATTGAGAAAAGGCATTTGATCGCGTTCCTCATGATCTCATTTGGTATGCTTTGAGAAAACACTTAGTGCCGGAAGAACTTATTATGTGGGTAAAACTTCTGTATGCAAATCCCAAAAGTCGAGTACATTCTGCTGCCGGAATTTCATTTGAATTTTGAATATCTGTAGGCGTTCACCAAGGATCAGCTCTATCTCCTCTTTTGTTCATATTAGTTATGGATTCAATTACCGAAGACCTACAAATATCACCTCCCTGGACGTTACTATATGCAGATGATGTTCTTCTGGCCTCAACCAAGAAAAACAACTTGCAGCAACAAGTACAAGACTGCCATGATAGATTGTCTATGTTTGGATATACGTTTGAATGTCGGGAAAACAGAATACATGACAACAAACAATTGCGAAGCAGGGACCATCAAAATAAATAACACTGACCTACCAAGGACGGAAAATTTTAAATATCTTGGGTCGACACTTTCTGCTGACGGGACGATCACTCGCGAAGTAACTGAGAGAGTTAACGCCGCTTGGCTTAAGTGGCGTACAACGACTGGTGTTATGTGCGATAAAAAGATAAGCGACCGCTTAAAATCCAAAATTTACCGCACAGTCATCAGGCCAGTCGCTCTTTATAGTACCAAATGTCTACCAACAACGAAAGTAGCACAAAGAAAGGAAAGTGTTATGGAAACAAAGATGCTTCGCTGGATATCCGGACTCACTCGTCTTGATCATGTTCCAAACGTAGACATCCGTAGACGCTATGGAGATGCGCCAATTATTGGGAAAATGCAAGAAGCAAGGCTACGCTGGTATGGACACGTCCTGAGAGCAAATGAGGAGACTTTGGCAAAGAAAGGCTACGCACTGGAAATCCAAGGTTGCAGAAAACGGGGGCGTCCGAAACAACGCTGGATGGACACAGTAAAATATGACATAGAGGCTGTAGGACTTACCTCGGATGATGCAACCGACAGAACAAAATGGAGGGACTGGTCGCGTGGTGATGTATTTTGCCCATGTTTTCATATTGTTGTTATTTCTTTATGATCAAGACTCACACAATATTTATTTCTGAACACAAAAAAGGTCGAGCTTCTTAAGCAGGCTCACTCCTCCAAAATGACGATTTAAAATCCGTGCGCGTATCCTTTGAAGTAATGATGGATTACACTTTCACTTCTAAAAACGATTCCAAAAGGCTAAATTACAAGGAGGTGAAATAACGTAAAACTCTTTCGAAAACAAATTACTTGCTTAATTAATAAAGGGTGGGGCACTCGACACAAATGAGCATATTATGGTGCTCTGATGGATTTAGTTGTTCATTATAATACGGAATCAAGCGACACTCGTTGCTATGAATGTCACATTAAATTTTGTGCTTCCTATATTTGAAGTGAAATTGATTAGCATTCACATGAAGACTTCGAGTGTTCTCTGGAGTATGACGTGACGTTTGTCTGCAAAACTAAACTGTGATGAGGACAATCATGCATGAATATAACTAATTAATTTGATGAAGCAAATTAGAAATAGATATCAGCGTTTGAAGTGCCGACATCCTTGAGATCTTTATGGTACTCCATCATGGTTCCTATAATCATTTATTAAGTCCGAAATAATAATACTAAATCAGAAGGTGACGTTTTGTGGAATATATGTGACGCCGTTTAGTTTGTGCCATCGATGCTCTTCTAAAGTAAGTGCCACTTGAAGCGAAATTTAATATCTTAATATTGTCCTCTTAAACGCATTTGCAATTTATAAAGGCCTTAACTTTGTTATGTGAAAACGGGTAATTAAATTTCCATAAATTCTACCATCAATATTAATATATTTGTTTTATTTAAACATGAAAACAACAAGCCATGTTTGATTTCGGTTGATTGACACAAGTTTTACCAATTTCTTTTCCATTTCTGATGCTCGAATTTATAGAAAAATTATTTAGTTAATAAACGTTGTTAAAGCTGTAAGGAGATTTTCAAATGTAAGCTTTCCTCCATTGTTGCAATAATATACGCAACTTCAGACCTTTTTATGAAAATTTTCCTGTCGAAATAAGCCTTAAAATGACTAATTGAACGGTATTCAGTCATTTTGATAAATCGTGAATGAAAAACCCCTAAAGCATGTTTTCTATTTAAGCACCTCGTGCTTGGAATGAATTTTAAAGTACTCAATTTTTTGTATTCTACAAAATATAAAGATACATGCATACCTACAAGAGTAAGTTTAGATGTTGTGGACAGCCGATTTATTGCTTCTTTTTATTTGGAGTCCTTTTATTCGTTGAGAAAATGAAAGTGACTCAAAGATATTGTTTGCAATTCTCACTATCGTTGATTGTTCCATCTGTCGACAAGAAAACACGTTTAAACGCGACTCGTAAGTCCCAAGGTGTATCAAGGATTTGTTTGCAAATGAACAGGGTATTTCAGATTCAGTGTTTGTCTCATGCTTCGGTTGACTTTTTAGAAGATAGATGAAAAGAGGAGAAAATATATCAAACCAAATGATTTAAAGTGCAGACGAATTTTGAGTAAAAAGTTCTACATAACAGTTTCAGAAGAATAACAAGCACGTTCAAATGAGATAAGATTTGCAATAACACTAGTCTTCACCAAATACCAATACAAGTACCAAACATACGATTCCTATAGTAAAATTTTCCACTGATTACGAAAATGGCGGAAAAAAATTTCTATCGGACAGTTTTTCCGTTATTTCAAAAAGACCGTTTTTCGGCTTTTTTGCAACATGTCGTTTTTTCACTATAACACCGTCATATTTCTTCGGGCAATAAAAATGGAAGCATCGCTGCAAGGCCATTACCTCAACACATACAAAGGTGTAACAAACATTTGAGTACAACGGCAACCCTAAAAAAATTTTTTTTAATTTTTTTTAGGCCTCGTATCTTAAAGCCCATTCAATTTTCAACATTGTAAGTGGTCTAAAGATAAACATCGGTTGAGTGTAAGTGAAGTTATAGCCAATTGCCCAAATCAACCCAAAAAGACATATTCTGAAGAGAAAAAAACTATAAAAAAAACGATTTCTTCCATTTCGTATTAAGTAAGTAGTTAAATTTACAATCTTTGTTAGTTTGGAATGTATGCGGCTTTATTTAATTTTTTTCTTAATGCAATGGGTTAGTTGTATAGTATAGAAGGTAAATTGCGCAGATATTTATTGAAGACCGCATTATTTCGTATGTGTTTATTTGAGTTTAAGCTGTAGGCAGCCAAAAAGGTCATGGTAGGCAAAGGGTTACCTAATACAGGTAAAAATAGGTTCCACCCGTTTTTTCAATAAAAAGACGATAGAAATATCATTGTTCCTCTCTTAAAAAAAGAAGGCTTACAGGTCAACTTTCAACGACTGACTGTGTGGGAGACGAACTTAAGCATGTCGTGAGGTATTTAAGCGAAATGAATTTGAGTACACTTATTCAGTTTTAAAACCGAGCTCATCATTCGCAGACTTTTTGTATCTTATTTTCGCGGCGCTGTTTATTGGAAAGTGATTTTTTTTTTACAAAATGGAAACGAGAACGTTCATGTGCCAAAACAATCCAAATAGGTTTTGTTACATTTGTGGAGAAGTTCTTAAAAAGCATCAGTTCAGAAACATAACAGATAATGTGCGGCAAGCTTATTTCCATTATTTCGGGTTTCCAATGCAGATTGAGAGTAAGCCTTGGACACCAAACGGAGTGTGCCCTACTTGCAGAATTACTTTATGCAAGTGGCTTTGTGGCGAGGAGCGTTACTTGAAGTTTAAGAAACCCATGATTTGGACGGAGGTGGTAGATCATTCACAAAGCTATTTTTGTGAGGCTATCATCGAAGGCGGAGGAGCATCGAATTTCGTTACAAAATCGTATCCAAATGCGATATCAGCAACAAAACCGGTGAATCGCAATGAAAAATCCACTTTACCAACTCCCCCATGTATTGAAAAGGGTAAAAGTGAAAGCGGAAGCTCAAGTGCTTTGAAAGTTTCGTTCGGAATTTCGGACAGCAAAAGCAGGAGACATTTCACATCTCAAAGTGAATTGAACGACCTCGTAAGAGATTTAAATTTATCAAAAGCGAAAAGTAAGTTGCTTGCTTCGCGCTTTCAAAAGTTGAATTATCTGGAACGCAACACGTCAGTTACCTGGTTCAGAGAAAGGGGCTACAATTTCTCAAAGTTTCATGTGAAGCGCAAAAAAATAACTTATTGCTGTGATGTAGAAGGTCTATTTAAGGAAGTTAAATTGAAATTTAAAACATGTTAATGGCGACTATATATTGATAGCTCGCAGCTAAGTTTGAAAGTTGCTCTTGTCCATAACGGAAATGCGCTGCCAACTATTCCTGTAGCGCATGCTGTCGGTATATTTTCGTAATCAGCGGAAAATGTTACTATAGAAATAGTGCCTGGAGCATAAAAAAAGCAAAAATTTGTCGAGTAGTGTAATTGAACATTTGTAGACTCAAAAGGCAAAATATTTGTATCGCCCCCAGGATAAGCTATACTTTAAATTCATATCGCTGCCATAAATGCTTGTCATGGAGCGAATAGGGAGAAGAGTTCTGCGGGAAAGCTCGTCAGAAATATTGGATTCGACAAGATATTTTTAAGGTCCCAGATTGATGCTGTTGTCTTTTACTGAAATTGAAACATTTATTATTGTAACTTCTCCTTCAAAGTAAGAATAACCGATCAAGATTCTCAGTTTCCTTTCATCTGCAAGGAATTAAAAAAATGTCTCTCAAGATAATGTAATCAAAAACTATTACATTAATTCAATTTTTTAAAATCCCTCCCTTAAATCCTATAATTCCGTACATTTTTTATTTCTTATATGGCATTCAGACGGCATTGAAATCCCGGGATTTCGGCACTTTTGAGGATTTCAGCCGATATCCTGCGTATTTCCCATACAAATGAATGTCAATCGAAATCCGCTCAGAAATTGGATTTCAACGAATTCCCAAGAGGAGTCCGGAATAAACTCAATGCAACTCTGTGTTTTTCGATAAGTATCGATGGAATGCTGCAACACTACTGTCAAATTTTTAAAAGTACGTTAATATTATCAAGCAGCTGCACTGATTGGTAAGAAAATCGCAAGCATTTTTAATAATTTGTTTTTTAATGGTAATTTATTGTTTCTAGATTCAAAAATTAAAAAAAAAAAAAAAAATCCTATAAAAAGCGGTACGGTTAATCGCAATACGGCGAGAGTTGATGCTCGAATTGTGGAGTGAAAAAATTTAGCACCTGCGCGGCAACCGCAAGAATTCCCATATATACATGGAGATGGCTGAAACCCTCAAGGATTCTGGCTTGACGGTGACGGGGGACGATGTAAGGGTGAAGATAAAAAATTTGACTGCGAAGTACAGGTAAATTAATCAATTCAATTTCTTCAATTTTAATTGATAAAACAACTAATTTGTTATTGTTTCCGAGCAGAGAAAACTGCAGTGGGACCAAGTGAAGGTGCGCCGTCTGATTGGCGCTACTTCGCAAAGGTTCACGAAATTTTGGGCACACCGTATTGAAAATGTCGAAATGTTTCATTGAAGAGAGTCTGAATCGTAAGTTAGCAGAATTTTTTTATTTGTTTTTTATTTAACAAAAGTAAAATTTTTTAAGCCATTCCATCCACTATCGCCGCCTGCTTTAAAAGAACCAAATGCCGTACCCCACCAGCATTTGAAGCAGCTTCCCCAGCATCGGAATTGAGTTGTACCTCACCGTCATCAGGGTTGCCGTTGACCGATTGTGCTTCGCCCCCACCAACGCCAACGCCATCAGCTCGAAGGAAAAGAAATATTCAGCATCAAATATTGCGAAACCTTGAAGACATACAATGTCGAGCAGAAAAAACGAAATACAGAAATTCTAGCTCTTGAGAGAGAAGGTTTAAACATGTTTAAAAACTTTCTCGACATGACAGCTGAATTTAATAACACAATTTTGGAACTATTGCAAAAAAAAAATTGTTTTGTCTTACCTATAAAAGAAGCTACAGCTGTTCTTATTTGTTGTTCCATTGGCGTCAAAATCTGCCACAATAGAAGAGCTCGGAGAGTTTGCTGTTTCTCTTTCTCTTGTTGCTAGCTCCGTCAACCATGTATTGTTTATGTTGTCAATCGCTGGTTAAAAAAAACTGTGGGCAGTACGCAGCACGCTTTGATAACTGCATTTGTATTTTCGATGTTATTATCGATGCCTTTCCCTAATCGGCGGAAGCGAGCTTTAAGTTGACCAAAAAAATTTTCAACTACTCGCCTGCACTTCGAAAGCCTATAGTTGAAAACTTTCTGGGTATCGCTTTGTTCCGTCGAAAAAGGATACGGCTTCATTAAATTTGGTGACAACCTAAACGCGGAATATCCCAATATACATTAGGGTATGGGTACATTCAAAAGGGTGAGGCTCAAATCTGTGAATAGCTGGCATTGCGTCAGTTCTTTCTTCAGCAAACTCCGCAGCTCCGATTCCATGAAATTCAACGATGATTTTTGATTAATTCATGTAAAATTTTGATGGAGTTTCCGGTGATAATTGAATTTGGGCGGCCTGTATGCCCGTCTTCCTTTATATCCTCATGACCATCTCTGAAACGGACATTAAAACAAAATTTAATATAAGCTCTTTGTGCGAAACTCCTCCCTGTACCGATGACACAAACATACTCACACCAAACTTTCACTGGAAGTCAGCTAGGAATATAACTTTCAAGATGGCGCCATCAAAAACTTTTATGACATCAGTATCGGGTATATTGGAACACTGCTTGAATATCAAGATTTGTGGTATCGTTTTCTTGTTTCTTCAAAAATCCTTTTCGATGTTTTCCTCTTAAAGTTACGGTTCGGTGCATCTCTCTTTAACATCCAGCAACAATCAGCCATCATATGAACGTCCCACCTTCCTTGGTATCTGTTTTCCATAACCCTTATGTCTTGGTGAAATCGCTCGCCCTGATCTTCACTTACAGCATTAAGATTTTCGGGGAAAAATTCAAGATAAGAATGCAAAAAATGCAGCTTTATGCTCATGTTACATCCTAGTTTTTGGAAATTTCGAAGCATGCTACTGACTATATTTCTATAATCAGGGCTTTTTCTGTTTTCCAAAAAATCTTTCACCGTGCTTTTAAATGAATTCCAAGCGAGCTCTTCGACTTCGTTCATAGTTTCTTCAAAGCATGAATCTTGCATTAAATTTCGAATTTCAGGACCGATTAAAACTCCGTCTTTGATTTTTGCTGGTGATAATTTCTTAAATTTATGCAACAAGTATTTAAAACAGGGTCCGTCCTTAGGAAGTGCCTTTACAAATTGCTTCATTAGTCCTAATTAATGTGTAGTGGAGGTAGAATTATCTTGGAGCGTTCAACTAGAGCCTCTCTTATTACATTTTTGGTTCCAACTTAATGTTTCTCTCGGTTGCCACTTACTTTTTAGCCAGTGCTGTTCTCTGTTGCTACTGTCCTATTCACACAAGAAACAGGGATATTTTGTGTACCTTCCTTGTTGCCCAAGAAGCATTGTAAGCATCTTGAAATCTCCGCATATAGTCCAGCCGTGATCTGAGTATTTTATTTTTTTAAGACCAAAATCAAATTCTCATAACATTTCTTCAGTTCAGTGGAATGGGCGACTGGTAATGAAGCAAATTTGTTCCCGTGATTTAAAAGCGATGCCTTGAGAATTCTCTTTGATGAATCTTTAAAAAGTCTCGAATCGTTTGGATTGTGATCTATATTATACATTTTCATTAGGCCAGGCACATCACGACAATAAACTAAATTTTCTTCTTGTTAAAAGTATGGTAGACATTTTTTTTCTCTCTATTTCTATAGCAAGAGAACTTCGTTGCACCTAGAAGCACATTTTTTCCCTTCAATCTTGAGCCAAGTAATTGTGCATCATCTTTCGAAAGATGAAGATCTCTCACCAAACCATTTAATTCGGATTCCGAAAACATTTCAGGTAGTTCGTTAGCGTTATCATATTCAACATCTGAATCCGATTTTGAACACAGCGACTCCAAAATAATACGATTTAGCTGTCTGTCTTCAGCAGATTTTTTCGAGGGTAAAATCACAGAACGAACATTTGCGTACTTTATGTTTTTTTTATTGGTAGCATTAAAGCCTTTAACTTTTGAGCAACAAAAATAACAATCATCAATATGATTTCTTGGTTCCATCCAAATCATTGGAGTTTTGTATATAAAAGAATGACTTCCTCCACGTGGTCATCTACGAAGCTCACGAACACAGCTTGAACATACTTTATGAGGCACCCATTGCTTGTCTTGGTTCTTGATAATGATCTTGAAAAAAGCTTCATACAGTTCTGCGATAGTTTCCGTTATATTCTATTGTTGTTTGCCAATAACAAACGATCCACATATGTAACAGAAGTTATCTGGAACATTTACACATTGTCGCGAAGCCATTTCAAATTCACTTTTATGCTGCATGTTCGACATAGAAAATTCTGCATTGAGTTGTTCTAGAAAATTTTTTACCTTTATATCGTGGAAAAGGTTTGATTGGAGATTACAGCTTTGAAAAGGGAACTGGTTACGGTTGAGTTATTTTTATTCAAATTCAAAAAAAGGTAAAAAATTTTCAAAAATTTCACAGTTTTCCGACTTTGAGCAACATTTTACACCATAAGTTTTCAAAAATGTGTCTTTTCTCTTGATTTTTATAAAAGTTTGCTTATTTAAGGACACAATAACGTAAAAAAATTCATAAAATGTTATATCACTATTTAAAGAGATTTGTTGAAAAAAATGATTGGTATAAAATAACTTCATTGATGGTTTCCCTCAAAAAATCTGACGTGATGGAATTTTTTGGATATTTTTCAATTTTTTAGCAGACAAAAATCTACCGAAACCACCACTGCAAATCCAAAGGGGAAAGTAAAATTTCAATTTTGCAGGCCTGTGTTATTTGACGGATAGTGGTTTCATTGGTAATTTTGTTTCTAACTGAGCCTTTCAACTTAGTTATTATAACTCGTATGGCCACATCTTCATGAACTTCCTTAACCAATTCCAGGAGTTCAAGTGCGTCTATAAAACTGCTCAAATTATCAGGGTTATCATCTAAATCTGGCAAGATTCTAGTGGCTAAACCCAAAAATCTGCTACGCTAGTCTATTGGCAAATTTGCTATATTTATTTGTTCCACTATGCCTGCTGATATGTCTAACGGGTTCGACTCCTTAGTCATAGAAATTTTGTCAAAAAGGTTAACAAGACTTTCACAATTCAAGTCCAATCTACCCACACATCTGAGGCATCTGTCTCTGCATCTCACCTGGTTATGATATTTTTCTCTATCCTCTTTGTCTGATTCACTAAACAAATTCCAGGCTAGCTTTATATACTGATTGTTCATTTCTATTAAGTCCTCCTTATTCTCATTTAATTTTTCTAGATTAGTTGATAACTTTTCTTTTAAAATTCTTTTTGTTACTTTATAGAAATCATCTCTTCTCTTGTGTTAATTTTCCGACATTTAATTAATTTGAAATTCAAAATGGAATGCCCCCAATAAAAGGGAAGAAGCAAAACAAAAAATGGCATTTATAATTTTACAATTTTTTTTGGGGTTGCATTTATATGTGGGTTGAATTTTGGAAAAATATTAAATTATATTTATAAAATCTAAATTAATGACAAACAATATCAATAATATTTTTTTTTTTTTAAGAAGGAGGAAATTTAAATTGAAACACATTATAAAAACTTATGGAAAATTTAGATAGTATTGTATTAAATATTTATAAACTTTAATAAAAAAACACTTAGCTCAGGGCTGCTGCATGGTGATGCTGTTGTTGGTGCTCCCGTTCCTAGTACCAATAGTTGTGTTAGCCATGAGGGTGAGGTATATCGAGAAAATTGAGCGTTGGTCTGACTGGAACTGTGTTTATATACTGGGAAATTTCACGTTCACTGTGATTCTCAATATATGTGTATAGAGCCAAAGAGACATTTGGTTTTTGTAAATTTTGCTTATTTAGAATTTTGCGGTTTTTTTATTTTTTATTTTTTTCATTCGCGTGGTGCCAACCTTGTTGCAGCACGCACACGTTTTTCTAAAAAAGTTTTTATTTGCATTACTCCAATTATTAATATTTCAATTATTAAAATGGCGAGAAATATAATGTTCAATTGTTCATGATTATCTTTCTGTTCTTCATGGTTATCTTTCTGTTCGGTATGTATTGGCCACTTCACCATATCTGACAATTTCTTTGTTTTCGTGAACTTCTTTTCCGATTTCGTAACCGGATATTTAATATAATAATAGAATTTTAATTGATTTTTTAAACCACGACATATTTAAAATTTTCTGTTACTTTAAGAGTTGGAGTTTGTTCTCATGTGAAAAAAAATATCACAGAAATGTATTTTAGCTTTGAACTTTTTCAAAAGTTAAATTTTAACTGTTTTTCGTTTTTATTTCATATTTGATTTTGATTTTCACAATTTATTTCCGTTTAAATTCGTCACTTTATCAGTTTTTCTTTTTTAAAGTTCGGCTAGGCTCAATGCCACGTGGTAAGTTCGAAAGGACTCAATTTTTTAAGGTCGAATAATAGAAACAACCGGATTGAGCTGTGTTCAGACGGCAACTGAAGTCACTCTTTATTTAATATATTTCGAAGACTTAAAGATTACTTAATTAAAGAGAGGAAATTGTCTTTGACACCTAGCACTTACTTCTACTGTTTACATATTATTCTTTAAACAAAATGCTAAGTGCGGTGGTCACAGAAACGAGCCGTTGACAAGGAGCATTTAAACGATCTTCGTCAGCATATTTTGCACTTAAAGCTTTGCTTACAATTTGAGCTACTGTAAAGCATCGTCTCTGCGGCCACTACACAATATCCCAGCAGTTATTTGTAACCGATGGTAATGCAAAAAGTAATTCAAAAGGCGTACTGTTTATGCATTACAGAATCGATTATTTTTAACACGGCGATGTCCTAGCGAATGTAATGCATGCCTATTTGCATTACCAGTTGTACGAAAAGTAATCGAAAATACTTGATTTTGTAATGCATTACTATTTGCAAGTAATGCAAAATAGATCGAATTTACGGGCTTAAATTTCTGCCTAAAATTATACTTACAATATTTCAATTACCTCTTTATGCAAACACGTTCAATTTACTTTGCATTCCTTTTTGCATTACTATTTCATCAGTTAAAAATTCATTACTTTGGTAATGCATTTCCTAAGTAACTGCTGGATACCCTCGACACAGAGTGTGTCGGGTATAAAAATGGAACATATATTTGTATGTTTCTAATCATCAAGGGAGCTCAAAAAAGAATTATAAATTAATCTTCTCATAAAAAAGTCTTCTAAATGTTGGGTGGGAAACCGACTAATCGGGGATTTTTGCCGACTAATCGGGCGACTACAAAAGTTGCCGAATAGTCGGCTTTACCGTCTTCAACACGTCGGAACATCCCTATTAGATACATATATTCTTGATCAGGATCGGAAACTTCCGATCCCCTTCTTAACGACTGGGCCAATCTTGTCAAATCTTAGCATAGAGGTATTTTGGGGCCCAAAAACGATGCTACGTGAAAATAAGCGATATCCGGCCACGGCCGCTCCCAGGAGTGGAGATTTTTCGGAACTTTAGAAGTAAACAGCTCGGAAGCTTCAAATTCGAAACATAGATTGACCAATATAAATAAAGGGTATACGGGAAAAATTTATTTGTATCGCCCAAAAACATAGATTTTGTGTTACTTCCGTATGCAGAGGAAAAACATAGCGCACCAATAGTTTCACGACGCTGGGTATATAAAATTCGGGCTTGACCGACTTCAGCTTTCTTACTTGTTTAAAACCTCAATGAAAGCGAAAATGTGGGGCTTTTAAAAAGAATTCATCAATTTCCAAAAGCCGTTAATGACAATCAACGTCAGCATCCTTTTCATGGAGCCTTCAATGACTTTCGATGCAACGCGGTCCGATAAATGGAAAGTTGAGGAAACTTTTTGGGGGTGAAATTGTAGTCTTGTCGATTCGGTTGAAGTCAGATGTAGTTACTTTCCTTTCAAGAAACAAATTTACCTTTTTAACATAATAAGATGATTTTAATTAAATAGTATCTTGTTGATGGCACTCTTTGCCAGGCTTGCGTGGTCGCTAATTGTCGCTAATTGAATACGAAAAATCCTTTTGAAAGTTCATTGCAAAGTGCTTCCTTTGAAAATAATGAAAATGAAAGCAGCTCATTACTTTAAATTCATTCGAAAATTTAAAACTTCAATAGCTACCATGACAATTAAGTTAAGAGATTCTTTCAACAGG
Source organism: Chlorops oryzae (assembly GCA_020466095.1). Lineage (NCBI taxonomy): Eukaryota > Metazoa > Arthropoda > Insecta > Diptera > Chloropidae > Chlorops > Chlorops oryzae. The sequence continues at coordinate 34,552 of JAIPUU010001527.1, forward strand.
ATTTTTCTGATGGGAAAAAGCCGTGACAGCGTTTTTGTCACCCTACTCATGTTCGAAAGGACCGTTTTAAACGGCTTTCCGAATTGGCCTTGTTCAAAGAATTCTAATAAAATTTGCCTACTTTAAGAGCATATAGTGTCATTAATTTCATTGCAATTTTGCAAACTTCAGCACCCTGTATCTAGAACACCCGTTACTTTTCGAAGCTAAAAATTTGGCATTTTCATATACACGTATATAGGTTAATTACAAATAAAAATTGGAAAGATTCGGGAGACATGAAAAAAAAGTTGTCGTTTTACATGGAATACCCCATATGGGAAATGTGTATATCGACCACTCATGGCTCGTCCGTCACCTTACGTTACGATACATTATGACTGGTAGATAACACATTTCCCATATACTGGATTAAATTAGCTGACACGGCACGTTACGATACGATAAGATACGCGGCGACTGTTTCTTGCTTTATCAATTAATTTTACTTTTCTTTCACATAAAACACTAATGACTGAAAATACATAATATAGCCATTGTGATACGGAATCTGTAGCACATCTCCTTTTTACAGGACACAGACTTCATGTGGAATCCAATTTACTCTATTCTTCTTCAATGCTTTCAAGAGTATATATTTGTTTTCACATTTATCTTGAAAATGTAAATGGAGAATGTGTTAATGCCGTGGCCAAAGGAGCGCATTCTGAAGAAATCCATTCACAATTTACGTTCAATATATACAACTTGGCGCCAGAAAATGAGCGAAAATGGACAGTCGCGACTAGTCGTTTGAAACTTAAACCTGCTAGCTAGTGCATAGAATGGCGAAAAATTAATTAAGGTGTTAGATCATGGAAAGAAGGACACTTACGTATTTCGTTGTTAGGCTTTAAGTATTTAATATGCTGAAATTCTGTTAAAACGAAGTAATCAAACAATAAATTTCTCTGAATTTTCGGTAATTCTGAGCTTATAGCCTGCCGAAAGCTTTCAATTATTTTTTCGCTCCAAAAGGCAACAAAAATGGTTTATTTTCGCAAAAACACAGGATATATGCAATACGAATGCAAAGCAAGCTAAATTGGTTTTGATTTATTTTCGGACGAAATCGACTTCGAAAAAAAATCAATAAAAATTGTCCTCTTCGTTTGATGTTGTTTAACTGAATGAGCTCTATCCAGCAATAGATGTTTAAAATGTTCTATTTATATTTTTCAATCAAATTTATATATTATACTTGCTTAGCTTGAAGCTTTCTGACAGTACGTTTATATTCAAAAGTTTTGGGATGCACACGGCTTTTAGCTTCGCGAGCAACATGGAAATCTAAAAAAAAATTTGTATGGAACCAAAAAAAAAAACCTTTTTGTACAAAAATCACGGAAAAACAACAACCATATTATTCGTAGGTCTTATTGAAAAAAATTTGGAAAAAATTAGAAATATTGGTCAATTGCAAGGAAAACAACAACAACAATATTCATTCGAAATTCGACGGTAGCCAGAAACTGCGACACACACAAACGTGTTGCTTGGTTTGGTCATTGCGAAGAAAACAACAACAACAATGATCATTCGACGGGTAATCGTGGGTAAGATTGAACATCTGGCATATGATGCTCGGTTTTTTTTTCATTGTGAGGCAATAAAAAATCGAATGTGAAATTTAAAACGCCAATTACCCACGCGGGTAATCCTCAATTTTTTAGTAGAGGTGTAAAAGTAACGAAAAAATAGCGTACCCGTATGGTTTCGTTACTATAAACAATTAGTACTCGTTACTATCGTATCGTTACTAGTTATTTCTGAAAACTAATAACTACGGCTGCTACAGTTGGCGCTTTGGTGCCAGAACTGGCTCTTTATTTTTCGCTTGCCGCTCTGGCTCTTTTTCATTGCATTTGGCTTTTTTTTATAGATTTTTTACGTCAAGAGGAAAATTACTCAACCAATTCAAAACCTAAAAAATTAGGAATTTCAATATGTCAGAGCTTTTTTATATTTCTTTTTAGAAGAACACGAAACAAACGTGAACATACAAAACAAAAACATAACATATATACATGTTTCTAATTTGTAAAAAATATTTTCGTACCTTGTTTTGAATCCAACCTCAAACTTTTTCTACACGTACAACGCGTTTAATAAACAGTAATAAACACCGAATAAGCAAACGGTGTGCAATGTTCATACGTAAAACATAGGATCAGCAAACGCACATCAACGGTACTTCCGGGAACTGAAGCCATTTAGATACCCAAGAATGACAGAAATCAAGATTGTGTCTTGCTCAGGTCCGTTAGATTAGTTAAAGAAAACCAGCTGTTTTCGTTACGTATAAAGAAAGGAGAAGAGCAAAGCTCAAATTTCAAACGCGTTGTGCGCAATCTTCTTTGATTCTTGGTACGTACGAAAAATGCGAGTAACGGAAAGAATTCGTTAGTAACGTTTCGTTACTCGTTACTATATGGCGCACCCGTTACTCAGTACCGAATACATACGGTTTGTTACAGCTCTAATTTTTAGGAGCATCGCGAGCAAATTTTGCTATGGCGTGTGCATCCCTGTTCAAACGGTTAGAAGAAAACACGCAAAAACGGGCAAAATTCAGCTTACTTAAGTTCAAGACTCAACGCAGTTTTATTCTTAACATAAAGCAAAACTGACACAGTGGTGCGACGTGGCATACACGTATTTACATATTTTTGGAACTTTGGATGTATGCGACGCACATTATATGCCATTCAGACGAGCATGGAAATCCTGGGATTTCGTCACTTGGATTCGTGAAATCCATACCGAAATCCAAGCGTTCACACGACAATATCGCATTCGAGAGGATTTGGTTTGAGAACCATTCATCTGTTTGCAGTGCTGCCAATTGTAGGGAAATTTCCTTAAAAACTTTTTAGAGCTTTTTTTAGAACGAAGTTCTTTACGAAACGATAGCGACAGGGGACCTAGTCGAGAAAAAGTGAAAAACCGCTATAAAATCCGTGTTACCTAAATTGAAGTTCGCAAAAAAGGGTATAATAACCCTTGCAAAAAGAAAGAAATATACATATATTTACGTAAAATTACTTCCTGATGCGGCCGAGATATTATACTTCTTTAGGCGACACTTATTTCCGACGATATCCCGAAAAAAAACAATTAATTATTAAATTCAGAATCTACACAGACACATACAAGCATACATGCATTCAAACAAAACAAAACAATATGTGGTGCTTCCAGACTGAAAAATTGCGATGGAAAACCCTTTAACGTATGGCTTTTCAGTTATCGAACAGCTGAACAAAAAACTTCGATTGTGCATTTTTTATGTTCAAAAACACAAAATGCGCTATTTACACGTTAAGGAATTAAAAAAAGGTTTTCTTATGTCCGTTTTGTATACATTTTTCGATTAATAAAAAAACAGTTATGATATTTCGAAACTGTTTTCAAAAAAACTTGATACCTCGCAGCATAACATAATATAACATAACTCTCATGTTTCTCCCCATTAAGCAAAACGATATGAATAACAATATGCTAATGTAAATACTGAATTAATGGTGTAGGCAAATCGTATTACTTCACTGTGCGACGAAATTTTAAACAAAATTTTATAGATTATTATTAGAACGAAGTTCTTTATGAAACGATAGCGACAGGAGACCTAGTCGAGAAAAAGTTTAAAAACCGCTATAAAAATCCGTGTTACCTAAATTGAAGTTCGCAAAAAGGGGTATAATAACCTTTGCAGAGAGAAAGAAATATACATATATTTACGTAAAATGACTTCCTGATGCGGCCCGAGATATTATACTTTTTTAGATGACACTTATTAGAACGAAGTTCTTTTATAAAACGATAGCGACAGGGGACCTAGTCGAGAAAAAGTGAAAAAACCGCTATAAAATCCGCGTTACCTAAATTGAAGTTCGCAAAAAAGGGTATAATAACCTTTGCAAAAAGAAAGAAATATACATATATTTACGTAAAAATGACTTGCTGATGCGGCCGAGATATTATACTTTTTTAGGCGACACTTATTTCCGACGATATCCCGAAAAAACAAATTAATTAGTCGTCGTTCATACTATGAGACAAGACAAGCGAGAGACACGGTGGTTGTAGGCAAGGGACGTTCGGGGTAGAGAGAGGGGTACGTGTTTACGTACTCGGCGACACGCTTTGTGCTTGTCCTTCTCATCATAAAAATAGTGCTGCCCATATTTGGGTAAATATTCTCTTCTTATGGAAGAAGCATATCTACAGATTTCGGAAATAATTTAAAAAGCTAGCTTTGAAGTATTAAAATACGAAAAATTGTGGAGAATAGTTTACACTTTTTCTAAAAAAAGATCTTTGGACCAACTTATTTTGTCGAAAACCGTGATAATAATTTATTTATCTTATTTCAAGAGCGTAGGGGATTTTTAATTCAGATTGTAGGTATTTCAAAAATTTTTTTCTTGGCAGCACTGTATAAAACCAGTTTCTTCTTCTATTTCAAATGTCGCAGAGACAATTTTTACTAGTATGAACACGAATAAGACACCAAAAGAGAATTCACCGTGTCTCTCGCTTGTCTTGTCTCATAGTATGAACGACGACTTATTAAATTCAGAAACTACCACAACAACATACAAGCATAAATTGCATTCAAAACAAAACAAAACAAAACAATATGTGGTGCTGCCAGACTGAACGTTTTTAGAATAACTCCGATTAGTAGGTTGTTGCCAAATATATAAGGGCATTTTAGGTAGCTTATAATTTTTTTGCGCTATCAAAGCATACGTCAATTTTACATAATTAAAACATATTTAAAATCATCGTCTGTACTCCGGGGGCTGCGGATGTAATATCGGTGTGAAAAAATATCGATACTTTAAAACATCTTTATGTATGAAAATTCGCATTTTCGAGACTATCTCATTTGCGATGGAAAACCCTTTACACGTATGCTTTTTCAGTTCCAGTATATTCTGCTTATCTAACTTAGCACTTTGAGGGCTCAACGCTGTTAAAGTAAATTGAAAGGAAGTAACGAACTCACTACTTTGAAGAAAGGAAATCAGAGTTGAAATTTCGATGACAGGTTGACAGAAATATAGGAAATGTGTGACTTAAATGCAACCCTGTGAGTCCGATTATTGTAATAAGCGTATGCGTTCAAGTAGCGAAAGTAAGTCAAAGTACTTATTTGTTTTTATACCCAGCGTAAGCAACGTATATTACGGTATCTTGTAACAGCCAGAATAACGCTCCGTAGATATAGACATATATATACATATATATACAGTGGAAATCGTTTATAGCAGGTCCGGCTGTAACAGACTATCGTATACAACAGACAAATCCTCTGGTCCCTCCTTGTGTAATGGGAATAATACATAGGAATTCGTATATAACGGACATCGCTTGTAGTAGACATATCGCTTATAAAATACACGTTCAGAAGTCCGCACGACTCGATAATACTGTTTATAACAGACAAATGAAGAATTCTACTGTTACATTTTGGTGTTTGATGTTTGTGTTATTAGATGTACATACATAACACAAACATATGTATTGTTACATTTTGTTTTTGTGTACAATGTTTTTGTTATGACACATATATACTTAATACTAACGTAAGGCGGCCAACCGTCCCGCATTCCGAGGCAAAAATATTTATCGGGCATTACTGCCAATAACAGAATGTCTGCTATAGGTGATATGTGTATCGTATATAGCAGACTGTCTTCTATATGCGATATATTTCTATAATAGAAATCGTATACAACAGACAGATTTTCCGGTCCATTGAAGTCTGTTATAAACGATTTCGACTGTATTCTTGATCAGGATCAAAAATTCGATTTAGACATGTCCGTCTGTCCGTCCGTCCGTGTCCGGATCTCCTCCGAAACGGCTGGACCAATCAAGTCGAAATGTGGCACACAGGTATATCGGGGTCCGAGTATGATCCTAACTAAAAATGGAAGACATCCGCTCACTGCCACGCCCACAAATGAATTTAATGTGTTTTGAGTAAAATGCTTGTAACTTGCGAACCACTCAACACATTTCATTGATATTTGGTATACTGGTAAACTACGAAAAGGGACATATCCTGGAAAAAAATTGACACGCCCTCCGAGAGCCACGCCCCACAAATAAGGGCTTACCGTAACTTGTGAAGTCAAAGGCGTAGAAGCTTCAAATTCGAAACATGGGTTGACCAAGACGAATGAAAGGTGTAGGAAAAAATTTTATGAGGCCCGCCCACTGCCACGCCCACAAATGAAGATTTTTCGTAACTGCCGAAGTAAAAGGCGTAGAAGCTTCAAATTCGCAACATAGGTTCAGCAAGGCGAATGAAAGGTGTAGGAAAAAAATGTATGTGGCCCGCCCACTGCCACGCCCACAAACAAAGATTTTTCGTAACTTCCGAAGTAAAAGGCGTAGAAGCTTCAAATTCGCAACAAAGGTTCACCAAGGCGAATGAAAGGTGTAGGGAAATAATTTATGTGGTCCTCCCACTGCCACGCCCATAAATAGAGAAGCAAAACATAGTGCGCTCATAACGTCAGGACGCTGGGTATTTCAAAGTCGGGCTTGACCGACTTTAGCTTTCTTACTTGTTTGTTAATAAAATTAATATTTGGACGGCGTTCTTTTAAGAATTCAAGTGTTGTTAAAGACATTCTGATATGTTACTCAAAAATACAGTGCGTTTTTCGCGTTAAGTGCATAAAATTGTCTGGAAAATAATTGAATACAGCTAAGCAGAATATACTGTATCGCATTTTCGCTTGTGAAAAACAGTTGAAA
>JAIPUU010000076.1:0-13188 GCA_020466095.1 Chlorops oryzae
GAAACAATAGAGAAAAACTTATTGTTTATTTTAACGAAAAATTGAACGAAAAGTCAAGAAGATAACTTATCATTTTGATATGAATTCTTGTAAAAAAAAAACAGGTCGGCGGGTTCGATCTCTGCTCCAGCGAGCGTCGTTGTTTTTTTTTTTTTTTTTTTGGAAAAGTAGATAATTTAAAATTTACATTATTTGAAAAACTGAGAAATAAAAGATTTTACCAATCTTTTTATGTTTAAAAAATTAGAAAAAAAGATTCTATAGGAATTTCTTGAAAGAGATTATGCGTGACGTTTCGGAAGGCCCGACGAAAGCAACTTGTTTTTATTGGTTCGTGTCCAACTTACTTTCTGCTCCCCGTATTTTTCCCCTCGAAATTTACTTGCCTGTTTTATCCTCTATTTTTACACAACTTCTTTGGCCTGCGGCGGGGGCTCGAGGTTCGAACTCGGACCTTCCAGATTACAATTCTAGCACACTTCAACTACGCCATCGCGAGATATGATTTCAGCTTGCTACATTGATTATATCAATGTAAGTGCAAAAAAACTGGTTTGTCTGTTTAAACTATGGAATGAATACGGAATTCATATACTTTTTTAAATCAATAAGTCTTGTTTTTTATATTAAAAAGGCTTCTTCTTAAAGCGATAAGGATAACTTATCAAAAGGTCACTTTTATAAGAATGTCACATAGTTTGAGTGATATGCTCACCTTATTATTTGACTATATCAAGAAGTTTTCCATACTCTTCAACAGAAATAATGAGATATTCACATTAAATATATGAGGATTAAGGTGGCCTTTTTGGCACAAGTGTTTTTATTCTTTCTCCTTGTGATTTAAAATCTTGGTATCTATTGAAAACTTACTCGTGCAAAATTTTGTGGCGATTGGGTAATGTTTAGAGGGCGCTCATGGCCCCCGAAGTTGAGATAAATGTTGTTTTCATAACTTAAAATTGCCATAACTTGAGATGTGTTGCTGCTAGCTATAGACAATGTTCCGTGGCCCTTCGTAGTTTTTAAAACTACATATTTCGTTCTCATGTCTCAAAGCTCTATCTTAACACATAAAAAAATTTTCCTAATACGACCCGATTTTTAAAGGAAATTCGTTTTTTGTATTTTGCGGGTTAATCTGACCTCTGACAGAAATAATATCTATGACCAGTTCCCCTTATTTTTGTTTCAGCTAACTTTTTTTCTTAGGCTATGAAGCTCTATCTCAACAATTTTAGGGACTTACCATACAAAAATGTAGAAAATTACGATTTTTTCCCTCCATGGGTGCAATAACAATCCGAGAAAGTTAACAATGAGTGGAAACCTCTTTTTTATGAATAAAGTATCATTTCTCATCATTCAATATGCTGATCTATCCTTCATGTTCAAACTAGCTGTCATACATAATTTCCCATGTTAAAGGTAGCTGGAATTTGATGAAGACAACATTGCTCAAATTGCCCTTCTTGGAGATGGTTAAATACGTAATAAAGATATATTTACATCAAAAACTGTCATTATCATTGGCGTTTTTAAATAATTAAAAAAAACAAAAATTGATGCTACTAATTAAAAAAAAAAAAAGTTTTAAAAAACGGGAGCATTTGTATAGCACAAATATGCAATAATAACCCTAAACGAGCTTGAAAAAATTGAAAAAAAGTTGGTAAAGTTTTGAAATGATCACAATACCAACTTTTTTCTAGTTTTCAAGCTCGTTTAGGGTTATTATTGCATATTTGTGCTACTAAAATGCTCCCGTTTTTAAAACTTTTTTTTTTTTAATTAGTGCATCAATTTTGTTTTTTTAATTATTTAAAAACGTCAACGATAATGACATGTCTTTTGATGTAAATATATCTATTATTACGTATTTAACCATCTCCAAGAAGGGAAATTTGAGCAATGTTGTGTTCATCAAATTCCAGCTACCTTTAACATGGGATTTTATGTTGACAGCTAGTTTGAACATGAAGGATAGATCAGCATATGAATGATGAAAAAAGATACTTTATTCATAAAAAAGAGGTTTCCACTCATTGTTAACTTTTGGATTGTTATTGCACCCATGGAGGAAAAAAATAGCAATTTTCTACATTTTTCTTGGTAAGTCCCTTAAATTGTTGAGATAGAGCTTCATACCTAAGAAAAAAATTAGCTGAAACAAAAATAAGGGGGGCTGGTCAAAGATATTATTTTTGCAGAGGTCAGATTAACCCGCAAAATACAAAAAAACGAATTTCCTTAAAAATCGGGTCGTTTAGGAAATTTTTTATGTGTTGAGATAGGCTTTGAGACATGGAACGAAATATGTAGTTTTAAAAACTACGAAGGGTTACGGAACATTGTCTATAGCTAGCAGCAACACTCTCAAGTTATGGAAATTTTAAGTTATGAAAAACAACATTTATCTCAACTTCGGGGGCCATGAGCGCCCTCTAAACATTACCCAATCGCCACAAAATTTTGCACGAGTAAGTTTTCAATAGATACCAATTTTAAATCACAAGAGGTGTACGAATGCACTTATTTTTTTCCATACATTTGGCGGCCACCTTAATGAGGATATCTATTAAAATGTTTCAATAAGATTTTCTCTATACATTCAAAGAGTTTTCTCTATGGAAAAAGCACATCGTTCATATAGTTTAAGAAGATTTCTGTATAAAATCGCTCAATAAGGGGATCTTATTGATTTTATGTGGTCATATTTTTCTGTGTGTATGGTCAAATGTCATTTGGTTACGTTTGTTCATGCTGCAGCCAAACGTTTGGATTCAAAACTAGCCATATCGTGTAACACCCCTTTGGGACAACACGGACAAATTTGTTTAACAAATGGGATATATAGACATGGGATATAAGACAATCTTCTTGGATAAAAACCATAGAGAAATCTTATTGTTTTTCTTCCATTTTATGTGGTATCGTTTTCTCTGTGTACGTATGGTTGGTATTACACGTTTTGAACTGGATTGGGACAAAAAATTACTCAAAAACAGCAAAAATTTGGTTACTAACCATATCGTCGAGCCTACCCTTTATACTCTAATCCGCCCGCTCTAGCTCTATATAATTTAAATTGTCTCGGTCCAAATGCTGTAATTTCAGTTTCTCGTTTCTTTTTACTTTTAAACGTTGACATCCAACTAGCGTGATCAATATAAAAAATTATCAGATTACCAGGCACCCAATGCTACCAGTAAACGTGTGAAAGAAATCGTCAACCGAAACCAAAAAACCGCCAAAACCCGGCAATATATTTCCGTGACTGGCGATTTAATAGTCAACATCAGCAATAATATTAGAAGACCATTGCAATAACCGCAGGAACAAAAATTGATTAATGGAGCTAATGATGAAAGCGGCATCATAAAATGTTCCAAGACCTGTGATCAAAATTAACATTTCCAAACACATCCTTCACCTCTCATTTGCTGCACGGGAAAGCTTCCCTGTCAGTGCCGTATTAAATATTTTTTTTTATTTTTTTTTTTTTAAACTTTGATTGTATTTTTCTGGATCTTCCTTTGAGTGGGAACTAACAGAAAGTATTCGGATCTTATTTCTAAAATTTTACGTAACTAATTATACATTTAGAGAAATATAAAAACAGTATAAAAACAGGCCTGCGCTGATGAGTACTGATCCCGCACGAGCGAGGTGCGTCAAGGTTAGAGAATCCTTGATTGGAAAATACACTGGCGTGCACGAGCGAGGTGCGTCAGACTTAATGAGTCCTGGTTAGCTGGAACGGTTGCTGTTGAAGTTCAGAATTGAGCAAACACGAGCGAGGTGCCTCAATCTGAACGAATCCTTGCTTAAACGAGTTTTAAGCATGCACGAGACAAGGTGCAGATAACAGATAGCGGAGCATCTGTGTTATACGTCTAGACCTAGATGGGGACGGAAGGTCCTTTCTTTTTAAGCGTGAACGACTCGTTGTGTTATTAAGACTTCTTGCTAGCTGGTTGGAGTGATGTCTTAATTTATGAATATACGACGCTTTAAACGTATTATTTCGTCCTTAACGAGCGGAATTTGTAGATCACGGTGAATACTTTCATTTCGAATGTACCATGGAGCACCTGTAATGATTCGGAGAATTTTCGATTGAGCTCTTTGAATTATTTCAATAGAGGAAGCACAGGCATTCCCCACAGCTGAATGCCATATGTCCAAAGTGGCTTTAATAAACTATTATATAAAAGAACTTTATACTCCATATTTAGAGGGGAGCGATGGTTAATTAACCAGTGAATTTTTGATGCTTTTAGCTTTAGGTTGGTTCTTTTTGCTTCGATGTGCTTTCGCCAAGTTAATCGTTTGTCTAGATGAACTCCTAAATATACGACATTATCTGCTTGAGGAATGGAAACTCCTTTAAGGAGTATAGTTGGACTTATTCCTTTTCTTAGTGTGAATGTAATGTGCTTACATTTTCGTTCGTTTACATTTATACGCCAGGTTGAAAGCCAAGTTTAATTAATTGCATATGCCCCTGTAGAGTTCTTGACGCTTCCATAGGATCGCGGTGGCAACTCAATATTGCTGTGTCATCAGCAAAAGTTGACATAACAATGTTGTCACTAGTAGGTATGTCGGCTGTGTATAGAAGGTAAAGAGAGGGGCCCAGTACACTGCCTTGCGGGACTCCTGCTTTTATTTCAAATTTTTCCGTAATGGTTTCATTAACTTTTACCCTAAAGAATCTTGTTTGAAGATATGATATGAGAAGCCATGTAAGTTTTGAGGAAGAAGAGATTTTATTTTAGCTATAATCCCTCATGCCACACTTTATCAAAGGCTTGAGCAATGTCAAGAAATATTGCAGAACAGTATTCTTTTTTTTCAAAGGCATTCCGAATTTCTTGCGTGATCCGATTTACCTGTTCTATCGTTCCATGTTTTTTCCTAAAGCCAAATTGATGAGTCGGAATTAGGTTATGCTCGTGAACGTATGGCGTTATCTTAAAAAGAAGAGCTTTTTCGAAAAGTTTAGATAAGCAGGGGAGAAGGCTTATTGGTCGATAAGAGCTGGTTGATGTCGGGTCTTTACCTGGCTTCAATACCATCTTTATGAGCGATTCTTTCCATACCTCAGGGAAATGTGAAAAGGATATAATAGCATTAAAGAGTTTTGCTATATACGCGATAGCGATGATTGGTAACTCCTTGAGCATTTTTGGGGTTATCAAGTCATAACCTGGAGCTTTTTTCTCGATAAAGTTTCCTTTTATAATACATTCTATTTCACTGACATGAAAGGTAATAGGGATAGATTCGTTGTTTTCCTCATGTAGGGGAAGTTTAAGGCCAGATAAAGAAGAGTTTGGAAGGAAAACTGAGCACAAGTGTTGGGCAAACGCTAATGCTTTCTCCTCATCACTTCTTGCCCATGTTCCTCTTAAATCTCTTAAGGGAGATTCGTGGTCTGTGGGGGGGGTTTTTCACTTTTAAGGCTCTCCACAGTGACCCTTTCGATGAACTATTTGGCGAAAGGTTAGAGATGAAGTTAAAATTTCTCTTATCTCGATCGTTTTGAAGAGCGATTTGGAGTTGCTTTGTAGCTCTATTGAGTCTGACTTTACTTTCAGGGGACCAATGTTGTTGCCATTCTCGCCTCAATCTACGCTTTTCTTGTAGAAGCCTTTCGATTACACTGTTAGTATGATGGCAATTTCTATGGACAGTGGTAAAGCTCGTTGGGGTTGAATGCTCCGCCGCTGAAATCAGTATTGAATTTAAGGTTACAACCCCTTCATCGATTTGACATTCATTATTTATGGAATATTCAGAGTGTATGTGTGTTGCAATGTACTTTTTGTATTTTACCCAATTTGTTTTAGAGGTGGTCAGTCTAGGAGGGGGGCACGTTGTTCTTGTGTTTCCCGAAATTTTGTAAATTAGAGGACAATGATCTGAAGACATTTCATAACTTATCGACGTTAAAATACGAGAGTTATCGATACCTCGTATGATGGCAAAGTCTATAAGGTCTGGTATTTTGTTTTGATCTGTTGGCCAATACGTTGGATGTCCAGGTGAGAGGAAGCCTAGATTACTGGATGAATTCATCAGGGTGTTGTAAAGTTGTCTACCCCTTGGAGAAATTAGGCGCGAACCCCAGTGGGTATGCTTTGCATTATAATCGCCTGCTGCTATGAATCTATTACCAAGGGTTTCAAAAAATTCTTTAAATTGGCTTTCACTTACTGAAAATCGAGGAGGACAGTAGATTGCAGACAAAACTAAATTTACGCCAAGGCTTTCAATCGAGACTGAAGTCGCTTGGAGGTAATTTTTTGAGAATGGCTCTATAGAAAAATGCCTAATTCTATTGCGAATCAATATACCCCCGTTCCTCCATGTGCTTTCCCATCAGGGTGGTTCGTTTTGTAAAATTTATAGCCTGATAACGAAAAATTATTTTTATCTGTAAGATGTGTCTCTGAAATAAGCATCACATCAATAGAATTGTTTGAAAGGAAGTGTGATAATTCTAGCTTACGCTGATTTATCCCATTTGCATTCCATGAGCATATAATTAGTAAGCTCATGTTTGTGCAGTAGAAGCTTGTTGAGGCTGCTGTTGCGATCTCATTATCATCTCAAACATATTTTCAACTTTTAACATGAATTGATTAAGAGTCTGAGTCAGAGTTGCTATAATGGCCTCCAAGTAACCATTTGACTGCTGGGGGGCAGAGTTTGAATTATAGCCACCTTTAGCAACATTTGCATAGGACATGGTGTTATTCACTGGAATATTGGCATTATTTTGTTGTGGGACAACTGGATTATTGAATATGATATTATTCGGCTTAGAACGACCAGCTTGCCTTTTTTCTAACATACGATTTTTTAATTCCTTAAATACTGGGCATCCCCTATAATTTGCGGTGTGATTTCCACCACAATTGCTGCATTTTTTCATAGCGGGTTGGTTTTTATTTTTATCGCAATTTTTAGAGCTATGGAATTCTCCACAAACAACGCAGACAGTGCGTAGGGTGCAGTATGATTTGGTATGCCCGTATTCTTGGCAATTAGCGCATTGGACAGGGCCAGTACGCTTATGAGGTTCTTCTATTACAACTCTACGATGAAGAAGATATTGAATTCCGTAGATTGGATGAGTCTCATTTTTTTTAAGTTTTAAATTATCAGGACAGAGTTCTACTTTAAACATTGGTTGTGGAGTTTTGGTCCTATTGAAGATGTTCATAACATTTCTTATTTTAAAACCTTTTTCCTCTAAGGCATGCTTAATTTCAAGGGGATCTACATCTGGTTCAATGCCTTTAATTGTCACATTAAGGCCCTTGGTTATTTTAAAGCTGGTACGTGTAGTAGTTTTTTTTATTGTCGTCAAAATATTTTGTGACAATTCTAAAACTGTTTTCCGTGTAGACCTGGATTTTGGTCTCGTAGAGATTACCTCTAGTAAGATGCACTATATGGAACGATTCCTTCCCAATGATCTGAGTCAAGCTCATGACTAGATTGTTTGAGCTACGCTCGCGGAGGTAGATTGGTGGCGGCTTCGGAGACTTATTTCCAGAAGCGCTTGGAGAAACAGGAGCTTGAGCATCCTCAGTACTTAGTGCTGCGAATCTATTACCAATTAGCACGTTCGATGGATTAGCATTTGGGTTTGTCTTATTGACTTTAGGCTTGCCCACATTTGATTTCTGCGGGCTAAGCTTCCTTTTAATTTTAATGTAGCGGTCCATGCCTGTCTGCACTGCTGGATCGCTTATTTTATTAGCAGGAGCTTTTGTTCCGATGCTATCAAGAAGCGCCACATCTGTTGCTGTGCTCTCAATGGTGATGGTTCTTGTATTGTCTATTTCAGTTAGAACGGGGGAATTGGTTTGCGATCGCTGTAGCTCAGACGCTTTCACTATTAAGTACGCATTTCTGGCGTTAGAGCCACTAAAAGAGTGCCTTCTTTCAGGCTGAAGTTTAAGGGTATCACGTTGCATACGTTGTGCCCTAGCGGAAAAGCTTGATAAATCCCTAAGCCTAGCTTTAAGTCTTGCCTAGGATAAGGCAGAGCTTAAAGCTTTGGTGTGGGTTTTTGTACAAGCTAACAGTTTATTCTAGACAACTTTGGCGAAAGAAAGAAAAAAAAAAACAAAGATGCAATGAGAAAGATGATAAATGATAAGAGAAAAGAGAGTGGAGAAAGTCGAAGTTTGGAATATTGCAACTTTCGACGTGGAATGATAACGTCTCACCCGATGTAGCTTGAAATCCTCAGTTCCTCAGGACGATGAAGATGAGTAGAATCGCGCGAGTCGGAGAAACAATTATAAGTTGCTTTATACAATTTGAAAATTTGGATTTTAAAAATTTCGATTTGACGAGCGCGTAAACTCAGCTGTTACCGAGCAGGGTTGCCAGCTGCCTCATCATATTAAAAATTAACCCGGTTTTTGTATTCGGTGTTAGCAAATGTAACCGAAATTTTCAAATGCAACTCTGCGCTAACCTCAGAGTTAAATGTTAACCCGAAGTTTATTTTGGGTTAGATGATTTTTTTTTATATGCGTTTTGACATTTGAAACCCTGGGTTTCGCCGAAAACCCTAACCCGGCCTAGTGAGAACATAGCATAAGTAGTGCCCGAATCGTGGTGGAAAATGCCTTCGGTAGATTGAAAGGTCGTTGGAGCGCTATTTCCAAGCGAATTGACGTAGCCCCGGAGTTTGTTCTACAAGTTGTTTTGGCGTGCGCTATATTGCATGATTTTGTAGAAAAGAACAAGCAACCATATTTGCATTTGTGGTCAAATGAAGCAGGAAATCAATAGTGGTATTCAAGCAACAGTGCAAATCACAGTGTGCAATATTTGCACTGCTTTTTGTGTACGCAATTTGACAAGTGCAAATATTGCACACTGCGATTGCACTGTTGCTTGAATACCACTAATATGAATGTGCTCAGCCGAAAAATAGTACTTCGTTGCAAATTATTGAAGAAAATAATTTGGATCCTAAGGCAGTGCGCGATAAAATTAAAAACTACATATTTGCAAACTCATTTTCAGTTGAGAAGATCGTGTTTTTGATTTTATTGGTTACAAAAGAAATGATCATACCAAGCTAAAAAAAAAAATATGAATAAAAACATTAACTAAATAATTGTCCTCATTCAAAGGTAAAAAAAAATTAGAGGCGTTTCTTCACTTATAAAAACGGTACATATTTGCTTGCTTATGGGAACGTAGTTATCTCTTCCTCTAAGACATCAAAAACATCTGAGTAGGTGGCATTAGTGTTAAAATGTACATCTGATTGTCGTGCAGCATTTGTCAATAGGGAAAATGTAGCGTATTGTCGATTTTGGTACTGATGTTGCGCTGATAACTGATGCCCAACTGGTGACTGATGTTGAATTGTTTCCAAAAGAGCATTAAACATACCCCTAATTTCGTGCCGGTCTTTTTCCATCATTCTAGCAGTTTCAGTGCGATTTTCTTTTAAAATTTCGCGTTCTCGTTCCATTTGTAAATCCATAGACTTCAAAATTTTTCATCTTGCGCTTTCATCTGATTTATCATGTCTTGTTGGGTGATTTTCCCCTCGTCGGTGAACTATGAGATTACTTTGTTGGTACGATTTTTTTCTTAAAATAAAATATAATTAATTTAAAAATTCCAGCATGCCTCGTGTTTGGAATCCGAATGAAAACCGAAATCTATGTAATTTCAAAAGACATCTTATATATTCAAACGCATTTTGAAATTTCAGGACAATATAACATTTCAGAACAAATTTTCAAAAATCTAGGCGATTTCAATTCTGTTATGAAATGTTAGGATTTCGACATCCATATTATCTCTTAACATATCTTAGGGCAACGTATTATAAGCGATTTCGAGTTTTTTTTATTCGGACTCAAAATAATGAGCATCTGGCATGCTCTTAATTATAAGCTTTTATATACTTAAATTGATTAAATTGACCATGGTTATGGATTGTATGCATTTAAATAAGTTGAATCTCTGACTTGAGTTCATCGAGCTTAAAAACCGACGTAAAAAGTCTAGGGAATTATTCTTCCTGCATATCAAACTAAGCAATTGCTCAGAAAACTCTACAAAAAGGTCCGATCTCATCTTTAAGGTAGGTGTCCACTTCAATCAAAAAATTTTTTAGAGACGTACCTTTATTTTGTTTTGACGTCACGTCCTCTAGAATCGGAAAAATTAGAGCTGCAGACTATCGATACTGTGAACATCGATAGTTCCGATGGTTTTTGAAAAGCTTCGATAAACTTTTTCTCTCATATCAGTATGAAAAATAACACTAGTTTACAAAAAATAAAAAATTTTGCGACCTGGGCCATCTGATGGTCTTTTCTAAAGTAAAATTTTGTGCCGAATCTGAATATGTCATCAAAAATATTGTAAGTAGAATAGTTTTTAAGAAATAGGCTATTTTCCGTTTTTTGAGTTTTGAAAAAAAGTATGGTTAGTAAATTGCAATTATCTCCGAATATATTTAACCGATTCAAAATTTTAAGCTACGAATTTAAAAGGCAGTTAAATTGTCTACCAACAATGCCCAGAACATTTTTTAATCCAAATATACACGTAGAAAGCTATTGATGAAAATTTCCAGAAATTTGTTTAATTTTTAACAAAATTTCAATAAAAAAATCACTTTCAGTCTAATTTACACCATGAAAAATTTTTTTTAAAATTTTCTTCATTTCTTTGGCTTCGAAGAACGATCTTTAAGGAAGAGAGGAAGCTTATTTTGATCAAATTCGCATTAAAAATGTGAAAGTTATAAGTAATTAAGCAAAAATACACAAAAAATTCATTTTGTTTAAAATCCATTTTATTAGAAATGGCTCAAGTCCCCTTATATATATTGATCACATTTAATCGAAACAGGAGTAAACATGTCTTTGAAAATTCATTTCCTGCACTTTTTTTTTTTTGGATTTCTTTCTGAAAATCTTGGTGATGAAAGCGATGAACACGGCGAACGCTTCCACCAGCAATTAAAAGCCATAGAACGCCGCTATCAAGGTTTTTGGGATGAGGCAATGATGGGAGAGTACTGCTGGTTTCTTATCCTGAAAACCCTCCATAGTAGAAAAAACAAGTAAGGGGTTTAATTCAAGAGGTTTTTAAGGCCATCAGGGAGCCCCATGTACCAACTTTTGTTAAATTCTTTATTAAAACCGCCGCTTTTCCACGCCCACTTTTTTTGCAATTCTAATGGAGGCTAAAATATACACTCGAATTCTAAGCTTCATTGAAATTATTTCGAAAAAAGTCCGATTTTGAGGGAGTTTTGGAATTTTTTGTGACAGACCCTAGTACTGGAGGTACCCTTAATAAAGGACCGACCAAGGAAATTTTTTGGGAGGACGTTTATGGCTACAAAGGAAGCATAAGTGCCAAATTTTCGTTCAAGTCCCATTTGAATTTCGGTTTGTACGAGACAATTTTCGAAAACCGCCCTTCTGCCACGCCCACCTTTTAAATATGGATCAAATAGCAAATATTTCATCAAAATTATCTTGAAAAATTTCGATTTTAGAGCAGTTTTTGTGATTTTCGTAACAGACCCTAGTACTGGAGGTGCCCCTAAAAAAATGGTCCGATCGGGTCCATTTCGTGTCTTGTTCTTACTCATGTCCCCGTGAGCACGCATACCAAATTTTGTCCCGATAGCTCAAACTCCTTCGATAAAAAAAACTGTATACAAACAGGGCGGACAGACAGACAGGACGGACATGGCTAAATCGAATCTCCTGGTGACGCTGATCATTTCTTATATATAAATTTTGTATGGTCTATCTCGACTGGTTCTGGGTGTTACACACAACCACACAAACGCAATTACCCCGACACAGAGTGTGTTGGGTATAAAAAGGGGACTTGAGCCATTTTCGAATAAAATGGAATTTAAACAAAATGAATTTTGTGTATTTTTGCTTAATTACTTATAACTTTCACTTTTTAATGCGAATTTGATCAAAAATAAGCTTCCTCTCTTCCTAAAAGATCTTCTTTTCGAAGCCAAAGAATGAAGAAAATTTTAAAAAAATTTTTTCATGGTGTAAATTAGACCTGAAAGTGGATTTTTTTATTGAAATTTTGTTAAAAATTAAACAAAATTTCTGGAAATTTTCATCAATAGCTTCTACGTGTATTTTTGGATTAAAAAATATTCTGGACATTGTTGGTAGACAATTTAACTGCCTTTAAATTCGAGCTTAAAATTTAGAATCGGTTAAATATATTCGGAGATAATTGCAATTTACTAAAACCATACTTTTTTTCAAAACTCAAAAAACTGAAAATAGCCTATTTCTCAAAAACTATTCTACTTACAATTTTTTAAATGATAAATTCGGATTCAGCACAAAATTTTACTTTAGAAAACGACCATCAGTTGACCCAGGTCAGATTTGCTGTAAACTAGTGTAATCTTATCGCTAAGTTTTTAATTCAATATAAGGAATATTTACTGTTTCTGATGCCTGCTTGTGAATCCATGGCGATTATTAACCATCGATGGCTATGCAATTTAAAACATATTGATATATCGAAAGTACAATCTATAGTTTTGCAGCAAAACGAATTAAAATAGGGCAATTTAAATATGCTGGCAATTGTATGTACCCGCCGGGTGAAAGTCTAAAAACTTTTCTGCGGCTGTATTGCTTTTGTTGAATGTCCAAACTGTGTGGTGAAAGCCCATGTTCCATAAAATTTTTTCCACCTCCCCTCACACATCCCGGTGAATTTTTTTCCACCACAGGCCAAGGTCACTTGTAGTATTCGGGCTTATACGGTTGTCACCCGCTACCGTCGTCGACGACTTAGCAACGATGTCGTCGTCGCCGTCGCTTCGCCCCTTAATAGCTATTACGGTACTAGTTCGAGACGACGACGACGAATTTTTAAATGAAATTGGTAGCACTTTTATTTTTTTATTCGGAAAATGGAACCAATCTTATGAAAATTTGTTTGTGTGACATAGTTTTTAAGAGTAAAATAAATTTTGAAAGCT
This sequence comes from Chlorops oryzae, assembly GCA_020466095.1. Lineage (NCBI taxonomy): Eukaryota > Metazoa > Arthropoda > Insecta > Diptera > Chloropidae > Chlorops > Chlorops oryzae. The sequence continues at coordinate 13,049 of JAIPUU010000076.1, forward strand.
CAAGCAAAAAATTAAAGAAATTCAAGTTTTACCAGAGGAGAATTTTAAGACAAAGATTGGATATTTTAAGTTTGCATGGGAGGACAAGGTGAATTCATTTTTTGACGAAATGACTTCCCATTCTTCCTTAAAATTGCTAG
>JAIPUU010000813.1:0-12613 GCA_020466095.1 Chlorops oryzae
TTTTTCGACCAATTTATTTCGAAAAGTAAGGATGCAGTTTTGTAGAGGATTTTTTATATAAGAGAAATCCATAAACAAATTTTTTCATTAACTTTTAATTAAAAATACAAAATTTTTTATTAAAAATTATCTAAATACGTAGGTTGTGGGCGTCGCCAATCTAACTAAAATTCTCAGGGTATATTTGTACTGTTGTTTTTATGGTTTGTGGCACAGTTTGAAGATAATACAAAAAACAATACAATTTTTTAATGAAAAAGTATTTTTGGGTTGTATGGGCGGTGGGTGGTGGGCGTGGGTACTTTTGACGAAACTTTAATATTTTCTTTATTAGGTCAAAAGACCTCCTTCTACTTTTTGTCAAGAAATGTACGAAGCCGAACCACTCTGCGTTGTGACAATCACGAACGCGCATCGCGCTGAAAACTTTTAGCTATTTAAAATGTTTAAATTTTTTCGGTCAATATCCATAGTAAAATAAAATGCCTGACTCGAAGAGAATTCAGTGGGCAGTACTTAAAACTTGTCGATCATCATCAGTGTTGCCACTTTGGGCTTTTCCTATCTAATATGGAGGTTTTTCCTCCTTTGGTTGGTTGAACCAAATTTTGATTGGATTGAGAAAATGTTTTATTTTATTGTTATTGAAAAATAAATTTTTACTTAAAATTTTACATGACATTGTTCAGACGGCACATGTTTCGGTCCTCAATCGTTATTCACAGCCGAATCACGTTGTGAACTACGAAATTCGCGATACAAAATTTGACAAGCTGAATAACGAGTATCTCATTAGAACGAAATTTAGTTTGAATTACGATCCGAATTACCTAAGAATCAGTATCTTCCCTAATTTATATCGAAATTTTTCGAAAACAGAAGTAAGAAACCAAAACTCCTAGCCGGAGTTCACTGCACGAATGGTAAACAAGACCAATTGGTGCTCTTTTCAATCACCTTGTTGTTAAACTACTAGGAACACAAGAGCTCGCCATAACATACTCTTCTTTCAATTGATTTTCATTTGCAAAAGAGTTGCTTTCTTGAGTTGAGACAACATCACTACTTCGGCATTTGTACGCTATTCCTGAAGTTTCTGGCTGGGTTGTTGAAAATGAAGAAAACGTGAAAAACGAATTACGAATCTCTCGTCTGAACAGGATAATTCGCAATCGTAATTCAAGTGGCGAATCACGAAATATTTGACAGGAAAAAAATTTATCAGTGGCAACGCTGATCATCATCTCACCATCTGATGCAATGCTATATGAAGTTGTATGTGCATTTTACAACACAGTTTGTAAGGTACCGTTTTCCCAGCCGGGGTAAATACTCAGTTGAGTTAACCTAGGGAACCTTCCTTACAAAAATTTATTTGTACTCCTATTCTAGGAATAAAAGGAACTCACGGGGTTTAATCGTTATAAAAATAGATGTTAATTTTATTTGGAATGTGTTCCCTTCTTTAAGGGGAACGCCTAAGAATGGCCAGCGAACTCGTAGCACGTAGTGGAACAAAGCTTAATCCTAAATTTACAATTAGTCCCTAGGGTGGTATCCGAAAAATCGATCCAGCGGCTTCTACGATTTTCTTTCTCGTGACGATTTCAGACGTTTTCGCAACTCGAATGTGAACCAATAGTTTGTGCCGAATTGTGAACAAATAGTTTGTGTCGAATTAAATCTCGCGTGCGCTTTACCGAGCTCGCATCTCGAATGCAAACAAAATACTTTCGGCCGGATTAAATCTCGCATGCGATTTCATGCGCTTGCACTTCGACTGTGACCAAAACCTCTACCAAATAAAATCTCGCATGCGATTCCATGCACTTTCCCCTAGACTGTGAACAAAACCTCTACCAAATAAAATCTCGCATGCTATTTCATGCGCTTTCACCTAGACTGTGAACAAAACTTCTACCAAATCAAATCTCGCATGCTATTTCATGCGCTTTTCCAACAGCTCTCACTAAGTTAAAATCTCGCGTGCAATTTCGTAAGTTTCCGGAACTTGATCTGAACCCAAACTTCGACAAAAATTTGCACCGTGGAGCCAACACGCGGACCTGCAGCGAAACTCACCGAAACAAGCGCGGGCACAGGGGGTGCGTGTGGTCTAACGCGTGGATCGCAGCGAAACACACTCCGATACACGTGGACGAATTTCTGTCGACGTTCGTTCCTAAAATTTCCCCGTAAAAATCTTCTCTACACGGCGAGATCAGCGCTCTGACGTTTAACGCGCTTTCTCGGAATTTGATCGGAACCAAACTTCGACAAAAATTTGCACCGTGGAGCCAACACGCGGATTTGCAGCGAAACTCACTGAAATAAGCGCGGGCACAGGGGGTGCGTGTGGTCAAACGCGTGGATCGCAGCGAAACACACTCCGATACACGTGGACGAATTTCGTCGACGTTCGTTCCTAAAATTTCCCCGTAAAAATCTTCTCTACACGGCGAGATCAGCGCTCTGACGTTTAACGCGCTTTCTCGGAATTTGATCGGAACCAAACTTCGACAAAAATTTGCACCGTGGAGCCAACACGCGGATTTGCAGCGAAACTCACTGAAATAAGCGCGGGCACAGGGGGTGCGTGTGGTCAAACGCGTGGATCGCAGCGAAACACACTTCGATACACGTGGACGAATTTCTGTCGACGTTCGTTCCAAAAAAAATAATTTTTCCCAACAACCTCTACACTTTCCCCCTTTTTATTATTATTTCTTTTTCCTGTTACTCACTCGCACGATGATCACGTTGGCGTTCTCTTCCTTGATGTCCGCTGGTCTCTAGTTTTTTTTCCTTTCCTTATTTTTTTCCTCGACGTTTTCCGCTACTTCTTTTCTGGGCGTCCGTTTGTGTTGCCGGCTGGATCGAGAGTGAATTCAGTTCAGTCGCTGGAAACGACGCCAAGCTTCGTTTTGTTTTCTCGAAGCATCTCTCCTATCGATAGATATCGATATCCTCGATTTACGCACCCTTTACACGGTTACTTCCTACCTTATAACTACTTCTTTTTGCTATTCGTACTTATAACCTAGCCTGCAATCCTCCTTTTTTTTCCTACTTATAATTAACTTTAGCGATTTTCTCATTGCTTATAACCTAGTTTTTATTTTAATTTTTAAGGAGTGTACCCTGCTCTCAAGAAAGAAATAAATATCTGGGCATTCTACCCGGTCGCACATTACAAAAAAAGAAAAATATAAAGAGAAATAATTATCTGGGCATTCTACCCGGTCGCACATAACGATTAAAGAAAAAATATATAAAAATAAATATGAAAATTCAAATACCGGTAAACGAACTGATGAACTTAGAACTACGCTACTCTACTTAACTAAAGGGTGCTGGTGAGCTCCTCACACCCCCTCCCTACTTTAGAGCGAGTGTACTTTACTCGCCCCGTGGCCAGGACCTTCACTCGGTATCTCCATCCGCCGTACACCATGGCGGCCCGGCTCCGTGCTCTATCGGGGCCACCCCTCTGTGCGCGTACCCTCTTTGCAAGGTAATTTCGGACGGGTTCGGGTACCTTGGTTATATCGACCTCTCGTGTGTTGTGTTCCCGGTATACCGGGTCGGGCTGGGCTTCGTCCGTCGGCGCTTGTGGCTCGTCTCGCCCCTCGGTTTCCCCCCATTCATCTAGGTCGTCGGGCAGAAGCTGCAAGATGTCGTCCCATTCGCTGAGGTCGTCGGGCAACAGGTGTAGCATGTCGTCCCACTCGGTGGTGGGCGTGGCGGCCGGGTACTCGCATGCACTGGTTGCTCGGGCCGGGGTTGTTTCGCTGCCGGGTTCCGATTCCTCCACCCCGCCCGCTCGTTCACTGGACACCGAATGGATGCTCAGCCTCCGTCCACTATCCCTCACTACTACTTCACGCCGGGTTGTGGGCACCCACCGGCGATCGCGCCACTGACGAAACGTGACGATCGCTTCTTCGCCATACACCGGCCGGCCTGCCTCGCGGACGGTCCTCGACATTTTCACACGTTGGACGCGCACCTCATATCGCCCGTCGACCTCGCTGTCGCTGCTTAGAGTTACTATAGAGGGCGCGTCGGACTCGGGGGCCCGGACGTCTCGTTTTCCCGGTCTGCCGCCGAGGATTTTGACCCTGCGTCGCCCACCTCTGCACTATGGTCGGGACTCCCTTCTTCCACTACCATTCGTCCCAAGTGGATCTCCGGCGATGGGGAATAGGATGGCCATCTCGGCGACGGGGGAGCCTCCATGTCCCAGTCCTCTTCGTCTGGTGACACCGGTTCCGGGGTCGGACTATGATGGCGGCGTCTCCTTGTTCCGCTCTCAGGCCACTCAGGATCGGCCCGTCGCACTTGAGGGCGGTTTGCCCGGAGCTCCTCGTACTGTTGGCGGACCCGCCGGGCGGTGCGTTCGAAGCGTTCTTCTTCGGTTTCGTTTTGCATGACCGAGTCGGCTTGTCTTCTACCTGTTAAGATAGGGTGAACAGACGGAATTAGACTTCTGACAGACACTCTGATTTGATTTCCGTTCTCTTCCGACAACGGCCAAACAATAAACTAAAACAACAACATCACAACATTCTCTATCTACGACCCACTCTCTACTGAATGCACTTCTTCTTGTTAAAATTTCGATTCCACCACGGGCGGTAGCGGTGGTATCTCTTCTTGTCCGTGAAATGGCTTCATATCTCCCACATGGGCCCTCCTTGCCTGTCGCCGGCCGCCACCACTCAATTCCGCAATCACCGGCGAGATGAAACGCTTGATTCTAAATGGCCCTTCAAACTTCGGCGCCAGCTTTGCGTTGAACTTGTCGGGCGCGCTTGACAACGGGTGCGTCTTCACCATAACCAACGTGCCGACCGCCGGCTTCCATTCCCTCCTGCGGAGGTTGTACCCATGTGCTTGTTCCTGCTGTGCCAACTGTGAATTCCGCTGTACCATCCGATATATTTCGTTAAATCGGGATGTCCTCTCTTCACGTTCTCTTTCAGGGCTGCTCAAGTGCGCCTCTTCACCGGGTGTCGTCACCTGTGGAGAAACATTAGTCCTAACCCCTGGCCTAGAGGCCTCATCGTATAACTGGCCAGGCAACCGTAATTCACGTCCCTGGACAACATAAGCTGGACTGAAACCTGTGGACGTCGCCACACTACTGTTTAATGCTAAACTGAGTTCAGGCAAATACTCGTCCCAATGTTGTTGACACCCGCCCGCGTACAGTGCTATCATCGTCTTTAGTGTTCTATTAGTCCGTTCTGTTGGGTTCTCCTGCGGCGTATAAGGGGCTGTAAGTTGGTGAATCGTTCCCCACTCAACCAAGGCCTGTTTAAACCCTCTGCTTGTGAATTGTGGTCCGTTGTCTGTTATAAAGGTGCTCGGGACACCAAAACGACCCAGAACTCTCTCTCTAATAGCTGATATTGTTTTCTCGGTGGTGGCCTTCCTCATCGGCACCGCCTCCACCCACTTGGAGAATTTGTCTACTAGAACTAATAGCATGGTATTTCCCTTCTTCGACCTAGGCAAGGGCCCTATGAAATCCGCGCTGACTACTTCCCACGGGCTATTTGCTAAACATGAGTGCATTTTCCCTGCAGGCTTCTGCTGACTCGGCTTAAATTCTTGACACTTTTTGCACGCTCTGACATAATCACGCACGTCTCGGTACATACCCGGCCAATAATAGCGTCTGCAGATCCTCGCAATCGTTTTCCGCATACCAAGATGTCCCGCCGTAACATCGTCGTGATTTTCTCGCAACACTCGGGCCCTCAGTGGTTTGGCCACGCATAATTTCCAGGCGTCCTCAGATGACCCCAGGGTGGTCGGAATGTGTCGATAGACGTGCCCGTCCCATACGGCATATTCCGGATGGGTCCCAGCTTTTTGTTTCAACTTCGCGATCCAATCGCACTCGATTTGACCTTCGACCGCCGCCGACCCCAGTTGCTCCAATGGTTGCCTAGATAAGGCGTCCGCCACAACATTCAGCCTACCGCGCCGATACACGACATCGTACTGGAACTGCTGGAGCTCTAGCGCCCACCTTGCTATTCTCCCGGATGGGCTGTTGATGGAATTCAACCACTTCAATGACAAGTGGTCGGTGACGATGGTGAACCTATAGCCTTCCAAATACTCCCGCATCTTTCGTACCGCCCATACGATGGCCAAACACTCCTTTTCCGTAGGTGAATAATTCCGCTCGGCTGGATTCAGATTTCGACTCGCATACGATATCACCCTTTCCTCGCCATCAATGAACTGAGTTAGCACCGCCCCCAGCCCGAAATCACTCGCATCAGTTTGTAGCACGAACCTTTCGCTGAAATTTGGGCACGTGAGAATCGGAGCCTCGGTCAGTTTCTGCTTGAGTGCGTCGAAAGCCACTTGTTGTTGCTCGGTCCACTGGAATTTTGCGCCTTTCCTTAACAGCTGCGTCAACGGTTGCACGACCCTCGAAAAATTTGGCACAAAACGCCGGTACCAAGAAGCCATACCCAGGACCTGCCTGACCTCCTTAACCGTCTTCGGAGCGTTCAGTGTTTGGATTGCCGCCACCTTCTCCGGATCTGTATGTATTCCTCGCTCGCTGATAATATGGCCCAAGTATCTTAGTTCTCTCTTGAAGAATGCGCACTTCTCGACATTTAGTCTCAGGTTCGCCGCTCGCAATCGTCCTAACACTTCCCGCAAGTGATCCTTGTGCTCGCTCCAAGATCTACCGATGACCACAATGTCGTCCAAATAAGCAAACGCGTAAGCATCAAGTTCCGGACCAATGACTCCATCCAACGCTCGTTGAAACGTGGCGGGCGCAGAATGTAGGCCGAACGGCATCACTCGCCACTGAAATAACCCACGGCCGGGCACCGTAAAAGCGGTGTATTGTCGACTCTCTGCTGCGACCGGGATTTGCCAATAACCATTTTTTAAGTCCAGCGTCGAGATGAATTTAGCGTCCCGCAGCTTTTCTAGAATACAGTTAATCCGCGGCAGCGGGTAGGCGTCGGGGATCGAATGTGCGTTTATTTTCCGAAAATCGATGCATAATCTCCAGGAGTCCGTCTTCTTTCTTACTAATACGATGGGTGAGCTGTACGGGCTCTGCGATGGTTCAATACATCCTTTCTCTAATAATTCGTCGATCTCCTTATTGATGATCGCTTGTTTCGCTGGGTTATAGGTGAAATACCGCTGTTTTATCGGCACATCGTCCTTCATCCTTATCCGATGCTTCGTGATATGCGTTACTCCGCATAGACCTTCAAATTTCCCGAGCTCGTCAGCTAGAAATTTCTGCGTTTCCTCGCGTTCCTGGAGATCCTGCGCTGGCTCACCGTTAGATCGGGTCTCGCTAGACAGGTAGTTCGCGGGCTCGTCGGATGTCTGCGCTGGCTCACCGTTGGACCGGGTCTCGCCAGCCAGGAGGTTCTCTGGTTCCATAATTTCCTGCGCCGGCTCACCGTTGGATCGGGTCTCGCTAGCCAGAATGTTAGCGTGCTCATCGAATATCTGCGCTGGCTCACCGTTGGATCGGGTCTCGCTAGTCAGGAAGTTCTCCGGTTTCATAGTTTCCTGCGCCGGCTCACCGTTGGATCGGGTCTCGCTAGCCAGGACGTTCGTTTTTCTCAATGCTCGCACACTCGATAGTTGCTCTGAACGAAATCGTAACTTTTCGTTGCCAATTTTCAATTCGGCCTGTACGGCCGCCAGGAAATCCATCCCCAAGATGACGTCATCTACTGCGTCAGGCATGACCAGAATCTTAAGATATGCTACGCTTTCTCCCACTCGCACTTCTAACTTTAAAATCTCGGTTACCGGTGTGGGAGATCGATCCGCTAAATGCACTACTATTCGAGCCGCTTCTGAATTGCTGCTTGTTCGTACTTTATGAGCCACTGCCTCTCGGATGAAACTGCGAGTGGCTCCCGTGTCGATGACGGCGCTCATAGCCTGGCCGTTCAGCCGGACTGCTGCTTGGATGTGCCGACCGTCCGTCGACAAAAAGTGGTTTATTGGGATTGGTTCGGGGCGGCGGTCTCGCCTCCCAGACTGCCCCGCTGCGTCTGAAGGCTGCTCCCGTTTCCCGCACGACAGCATTCGTGTGTGAGGACATCTCGCTTTCCGCAAACTCGACAGAACCGTGCCGGCGAATTTGGGCATGATCGCCTATAGTGCCCCTCATGACCGCATCTCAAGCATGCTGTCCGCACGTTTACAGTACTGGTCGTTGCGTTCGTCACTTGAGCGAATGACACGTGCTTCCTAGGTGGTGATGGGGGTGCCTTTTGTTCTACTACAACCGGGGAGGGCGTCGCCATGATATCGTCTTGTACTCTCTCCCATTCTCCCGCTGCCCGAATCAGTTCCGCTATGGACGCACCTCGTGCCGTTTTACGTACAAGCGCAGACCCGTTAGACAGTTTTCGTACACTTGGTCGAATTTCTCCTCTTCCGTCCATGTTGTAAACTTCATCAGATGGCGAACCGCGATTACGTAGTCAATGAACTTCTCATCCCTTGCTTGTTTGCGCTGTCGGATTTTCTCTTCTAAGTTCTTCAAAAACCGAGGCGGCATAAACAATGTCAGGAGTTCGCGTTGAACTCTATCCATGTTGAGAACTTTCGTTCGCTGCGGTACCACATGAGGACCTTTCCGCTGAGCAACTCTGGCAATGCCTTGACCACAACATCGAGTTGGTATCCATATGCCTCGGCCAACTCCTCGACTCGCTCCAAGAAATCTAACGGCTCATTAATGCCGTCGTATTTAACTCCCCATTTTCGCACCTGGTCGATGACTCCGGCATGACTTAGAAACCCCTCCGACCGAAATCTGGGCACAGTGATGGGCACAACTGTTTCTACCGGCGCCTCAGGCTCTGGCACCTCTAACGGTACTGGTGTCTCGCTCCTACTATATTGCACATCCAGCTCCGCAGCCGCACGATCGCTTGTTCGTTGTGTTCGGTGTCGCTGACAAACGTCGACAGCCTCTGCCGCAGTTTCTCCAGTGTCCCCACTGATTCTAGTCCGAATTCCCCCAAGATTCCGATTAGATCTTCTTTCCGAACGCGATAGATCCACCCGATGCGTAGCTTTCCTTTAGGTACTGCCCCCTCCTGGCTCAGTCGTCTCGTCTTTCCGGAAGGGGGTATCGTCAGTCCGCCTGATGCAGTCTGCTCTTGCTCGCTCTCTCTGCTATCCTTAGCATTCTCCGATTTTTCTTGCCCCGAGAGTCCCTGCTCGGGCGCCATTGTAAGGTACCGTTTTCCCAGCCGGGGTAAATACTCAGTTGAGTTAACCTAGGGAACCTTCCTTACAAAAATTTATTTGTACTCCTATTCTAGGAATAAAAGGAACTCACGGGGTTTAATCGTTATAAAAATAGATGTTAATTTTATTTGGAATGTGTTCCCTTCTTTAAGGGGAACGCCTAAGAATGGCCAGCGAAACTCGTAGCACGTAGTGGAACAAAGCTTAATCCTAAATTTACAATTAGTCCCTAGGGTGGTATCCGCAAAAATCGATCCAGCGGCTTCTACGATTTTCTTTCTCGTGACGATTTCAGACGTTTTCGCAACTCGAATGTGAACCAATAGTTTGTGCCGAATTGTGAACAAATAGTTTGTGTCGAATTAAATCTCGCGTGCGCTTTCCCGAGCTCGCATCTCGAATGCAAACAAAATACTTTCGGCCGGATTAAATCTCGCATGCGATTTCATGCGCTTGCACTTCGACTGTGACCAAAACCTCTACCAAATAAAATCTCGCATGCGATTCCATGCACTTTCCCCTAGACTGTGAACAAAACCTCTACCAAAAAATCTCGCATGCTATTTCATGCGCTTTCACCTAGACTGTGAACAAAACTTCTACCAAATCAAATCTCGCATGCTATTTCATGCGCTTTTCCAACAGCTCTCACTAAGTTAAAATCTCGCGTGCAATTTCGTAAGTTTCCGGAACTTGATCTGAACCCAAACTTCGACAAAAATTTGCACCGTGGAGCCAACACGCGGACTTGCAGCGAAACTCACCGAAACAAGCGCGGGCACAGGGGGTTGCGTGTGGTCAAACGCGTGGATCGCAGCGAAACACACTCCGATACACGTGGACGAATTTCTGTCGACGTTCGTTCCTAAAATTTCCCCGTAAAAATCTTCTCTACACGGCGAGATCAGCGCTCTGACGTTTAACGCGCTTTCTCGGAATTTGATCGGAACCAAACTTCGACAAAAATTTGCACCGTGGAGCCAACACGCGGATTTGCAGCGAAACTCACTGAAATAAGCGCGGGCACAGGGGGTGCGTGTGGTCAAACGCGTGGATCGCAGCGAAACACACTCCGATACACGTGGACGAATTTCCGTCGACGTTCGTTCCTAAAATTTCCCCGTAAAAATCTTCTCTACACGGCGAGATCAGCGCTCTGACGTTTAACGCGCTTTCTCGGAATTTGATCGGAACCAAACTTCGACAAAAATTTGCACCGTGGAGCCAACACGCGGATTTGCAGCGAAACTCACTGAAATAAGCGCGGGCACAGGGGGTGCGTGTGGTCAAACGCGTGGATCGCAGCGAAACACACTTCGATACACGTGGACGAATTTCTGTCGACGTTCGTTCCAAAAAAAATAATTTTTCCCAACAACCTCTACACTTTCCCCCTTTTTATTATTATTTCTTTTTCCTGTTACTCACTCGCACGATGATCACGTTGGCGTTCTCTTCCTTGATGTCCGCTGGTCTCTAGTTTTTTTTCCCTTTCCTTATTTTTTTCCTCGACGTTTTCCGCTACTTCTTTTCTGGGCGTCCGTTTGTGTTGCCGGCTGGATCGAGAGTGAATTCAGTTCAGTCGCTGGAAACGACGCCAAGCTTCGTTTCGTTTTCTCGAAGCATCTCTCCTATCGATAGATATCGATATCCTCGATTTACGCACCCTTTACACGGTTACTTCCTACCTTATAACTACTTCTTTTTGCTATTCGTACTTATAACTTAGCCTGCAATCCTCCTTTTTTTCTCCTACTTATAACTAACTTTAGCGATTTTTCTCATTGCTTATAACCTAGTTTTTATTTTAATTTTTAAGGAGTGTACCCTGCTCTCAAGAAAGAAATAAATATCTGGGCATTCTACCCGGTCGCACATTACAAAAAAAGAAAAATATAAAGAGAAATAATTATCTGGGCATTCTACCCGGTCGCACATAACGATTAAAGAAAAAATATATAAAAATAAATATGAAAATTCAAATACCGGTAAACGAACTGATGAACTTAGAACTACGCTACTCTACTTAACTAAAGGGTGCTGGTGAGCTCCTCACAAGTTGATATTTTAGGTACATACCTATATCTTTTTCTAACCCGCTCCACTTCTTCATTAATTTGATTAATCTTTTCTTTGACGTGTGAATTACATTTATAACTTTTGTTGTTAGGAAAACATAACACATCTATCATACAATACTACAAGCGACACTCTCTAAATTTTTTTAATTTGCTTGTAGGTATGATAAGAATATGCGGGTGCGATAGAGACAGAGAACAGTTTACATGAGTGCGACTGAAAAAGATAGAGTTTTGTAAACGACTGCTGTGGTGACCAGTTCAACAGCCCTGCAGGAAGTATGAGTAGTTAAGCCCTAGCGTTTTACTAGTTCTAATTCCACCAGCACTGGTTCTTCTTTATACCCCTGGTTATGTATTACTCTGTACAAAATTAACATTGCGTGTGGGCTAAAAATCACTAATTGTACACTTGAACTCACGCTTTTTTAGTGATTTTGGAACCAATTGGGTAAATTGGGTATAGTAAAACACTAGTTCCTTTGAAAGATTATTGACCATATTTTTGGTTTTTTGGTTATTTTTGTTCTAAAATTTTTTGAGTCTCCAATACGCAATATTTAAAAGACACCGAATTATTTTTCGTGTTTGTTTTATTTACAAAAATATTTGTAATATATAAAGATAGATTTTATTTTTGATTTCAGAGCACCAACGCTCTTTGCAACAACTATATAATGGCAACTCTTATTACTGACACGAAAAACCATTTTTCCATGCAATACTAGTCGGAGCTTTATACGAAGCTCTACCCCGCTTTGCACTAGTTCTTTAGTTTTGTTGAAAGTACTAGTTGCATCCGGGCAATATACCTCACGCTTCCTAGAGGGTAATAAGCATTGAGCTCTGCTGTGTTGAAAGTCAGATTGTAATGTCGATGTGTGAGTTCATATATACACAAATCGTGGTGAAAGTCAGTTTATTTTATGTGAATGGGTTAACTGTGGGCAAAGTCAGGTTGTGAATGGGCAAAGTCGGTTTATACAAGCTCCCCTCACCCGTCTTAGTGATTTTTGGAAGTGTCGCTTGTAGTATTGTATGACATCTATATAAATTCACGGAAAAAGCTACAAAATATTGTTCTGACGAAAATTTCAATGATGCTTAGAAAAATTGATTGGGTTCCAACAATTATCTGTGAAAGGTACCATGTTCTGACTTTTTTAGGCGCGTTAAAAACAATTCAAAACACAACCATGATGAATACGTATGTATGGCGTGATATTTCCTAAGAAAATAACCGAGAGCAACATATGCAT
>JAIPUU010001029.1:0-12913 GCA_020466095.1 Chlorops oryzae
TGTCGATAAAAAAAAATTATGTTTTTCGGTCCGCCTTGTTACATGAAATCTGTGGCAATATTCAAAAGCCTTTTTAGCTTGCTCAAAATACTGCCTTAGAATTCATTCCTTGGGGTAGTTAAAGTAACGAATCTATTTCATGAAAAGTGCAATAAAAACAAAAAAATACTCAAATTATTATTTTATTGACCTTTTTGTAGCAGCCTTCATTTCCTTCCATTTTTCTGCATCTGCTGTTGCTTGCAAAACATGCTCAAATGTCAAAATTTTAAAAAAAATTTTTGCTTTTAAATAATGTTTTCACATGTATCTTAAAGAACTTACTTTTCTAAGTAGCATATATTACTTTATATGTCACTCTCATAGATTTTGCGCGCGACATTTCGCGCAGTAAGAAAGAGATGGTACTCAGCAGGCAAAATAAGAGCGAGAGAGAAATACTTTTGGTGAGTACCCAAGTGAAAAATGCTAAATTTTGGTGGGTATCCAATACCGTGGTGGGTACCCAAGACCGTGGTGAAATGAGCCAAAATGGAAACGGCTCCTGAGTGACATATATCGTCGCCCGGAGATTCATGTGCTCTATACGCCATTTTAACGAATTTGAGTTAAGGATGCCATCCCCCATTATCAATGCCAAATTTTTTTAAATCCGCAATCCATTTTTGCTATATCTTCTAGTTACTGAGATAATTCATCTCCAGTTTGCTCTTTATCCCTTGAAACACAATTTTTTTGTGTTCTTTTGCTCTATACGCCATTCAATGGCGTATAGAGCAAAATTTCAGTACAAAGTTAAGGTTTTAATTGACGATAGCCACTTTGCTCTAAATGCCGTTTTCTTCGAGTAACATCGTTGATAACTTTTGTTTTTTTGTTTAAGTAAAACAGTAGTCTAAGTTAAAAAATAGGTATTGAAAGAATAGCGAAGCATTGGCATTCGTAGGACATCATCATATTTGTCGCTCAGTGGATAAAGGGAATGATTCCGCAAAATTTGAAATGGAAAAAAACGACAGAAAGAACAGTTGACGTTGACTTTAAAATTAGTTTTTACAACAAAACTCAAAATTTAAATTGCAAAATTAATTATTGGCGCTTCTTTTACAATTTTTAAAAAAGTCATAAAAGGAAGTGTATCCACGCTAAATCTCAAAAACGTCAAATTAGACTCAATCCCTTTATTCAGTGAACGACTCATATGTTCAAGAAATATGCATAGCATATCTACATAGCAGATTAAAAAACAAAAAACCAAATCCAAAAGGAACCCGCGAAGCTCTGGAACTCGCCTAATATTATAACAGCCCTCGTATAATAACAAAAAGTCTGGTTACCAATACCCAACAAACACAACAATATCGTAACGATATCGAGGCAATATCGTTTTCTCTTAAAAATGTTTCGCGACAATAATTCGAGACGATATCGTGAGAGAGTCACTTATCATTAGCGAATCGAGATTTTCATCGTTCTCGAATCGTTAACGAGCTTTAACTCGAATCGCTAGCGAATCGAGAATTTCATCGCTCTCGAATCGTTAACGGACGATTAGCAAAAAAATCATTAATTTTATATTTAATGTAAAATTCAAATAACAGTCTTATTATAATACTATTTTCGGTTTAAAAAAAAAAAAAAAAAAACGGTTCTATTGCTGGTAACCACGCTTTCGAATCCACCGGCTGTGGGATTTGAAACACCGAACCTCTTGATTTCTAGTCATGTTTCTAGTCTGCTTACCCATTATGCCTTCCGATTTGGAAACAAATTATCAAAACTACCTTCGATAATTAAAGTTTCGTACCCAATAAACAAATAAACACAAAAACGTTAACGAGTTCGAATCGAATTCGATTCGAATTCGTTTAATGCGATTCGCGCTCTACGAATTCGATTCGAATTCGATTCGAACTCGTTATCGCTTTTGTGTTTATTAGGTCCTACTAATTTTTCTTCTTTTCCCTTATGTGTTTCGAGTTCAAAGCGAGTTCACTAAACTACTTTCTAGGATTTCGTTTTTCTCAAATTCGTAACAAATTTGTGGCGATATAATCTTCGTTTTTGTATTTATTGGGCTAAAAATGTTTCGCCTCGATATCTTCGCGAGGCCAAAATCACGATATCGAGAAATTTGATTTTCGCGAACTCTTCTCGATATATTCGCGAGCCTAAATCGCGATATCGAGAAATTCGGTTTTCTCGAATTCGTCTCGATATCGTTACGATATCGTCCTCGGTTTTGTGTTTATTGGGTATCCATATATTTATTTATGTTTGTATTTTGTGCATTCCCCAGCAGGAAAAGTCCCGGTGAAACAATCAATGATTTCAGCATGACATAAGAGCCGCGACTCCTCCTGTTTCTACACCAACTTTCTAATGAAATTTACACACAAACGTCATTGGCCGTCATGAGAGGACATGTCACCAGTTGGTCATCGAAATTGGAGTGGATACCTCTTTTTTCGCAAGAAAATGTCATCGTTCGGGAGTGATACGAAATGAAAATGAAACACGGACTATGTCATGGGAATTGCGATGAATAACACCTTTTCTCGATGACAATGTCATTAGAATTTAGAAGTACTCTAACTTTCCCCTTGACATCATCGGTGAAAACATTAATGAATTTTTCCTTTATGCGAAAAAGTCCGGCTGGGTAATGTCACTTTGCTCTATGTATTACATTGTCAGCGAAATATAAATGTTTGAAATGGCGTGTAGAGCAAAGTGGTTTTTTTTAAAGCCATAAAATACCCTTTTATGCGTTAGATCAAAGATTCAAAAATATACTCTTCGAATAAGAATTCTTTCAAAAATTAATAGTGAAACACACAAAAAACCTTATCGTACAGTTTTTGAAAAAAATAGTTTCAAACTTCAACTTCGATTTACTCGAAATGTGTTTTTTGCACGTAGAGCACATGAATCCCCGGGCGACGATATAGTTATATATGCTAAGTAGAATCCATTTTTCTGAATTGAATTCGGCCGTCTTGTTCAAACGCTATACACTTTAAAAAAATACCTTAATTGGTATTCAACTTTCAACAAATACAACGTGTTCTTACGTCAAGTTTCGGGAAGGAACAAGTACCAAATACAAAACACTCGGGTCCTAATAGTGATGTAGAACAGGGATCGGCGCGCTAGAAACCAGTTCTGCCACTTTTCGGATAATTATACGAAATCTGTATATTTTCGTCTGCTTCTGTATTTTCAATGTATAATTTGTTTTTCGAACAATTTATGTATAATTAAGGCGAATTGCTTTTTTTTCAAATATTTTCTTTTTTGTTAAAAAAAATCTGCACACAAAACCGCATCGTCATGCTAATAATACAGTCGAACTTCCGTATAGTGAACGTCTATACAATGAAGTTCTCCCTACTATGAAATAATTTCAAACGCACAGCTTTTTCGTTCCACTTTCAGTGTACGTGTTTTTAATTTCTGTAAAATGAAATTTCTATAAAATAAAGTGATTTTCTGGTCCCGTGCGACTTCATTATAAGGAAGTTCGACTGTATATATATACGTTTTAGGTGAGCCAGAATGCTGGTGTAGTTTATCGGTCCTATTCTTATTGACCGACTAATTACAATATATAAGGGAAAATTTTTAACGAAATATTATCGGTTTATATGTAAGGGCTATCTTCAACTTCAAATCTTAGAAATTTAATGTGCACGTTTGAAAATGGGAACAATAGAAGTTTGGGGGATAGAGTAATAAATGTGTCTGGCTGAGCCATTTGTAAAATGGTTTATTTGCCCTTGTGTATCTTTCATGCATAATAGCATTTTTCACATAGTGAATTAACTAAATGAATTAGAGTTATTTCGGCATTTAGAAGCGTATAATTACGATTGTTATTGAAAAATTGGTTCAGGAGACTAAAAACAAATAATATTGTTGATAAGATTTGATGCAGATGCTTTACAGGCTCTAATCCATATGGTTAATTCACTATGTTAATTCAATGTGGAAACATGCTATAATTCAAAAAATTATATGTATAATTCTGTTCGAAATTATACATTTGTATAATTGTATAATTTATGTAAAATTTGGTGGCAGCACTGCTAGAAACAACTTTGTGATAGCCATCCAGTGTTGCCGTTTTGCTTTTTCTAAGCAAAAACTCTAACTTTTTATGTTAATGTGAGTCTGTGAACTTTTTTCTCGTTTTGCTTACTTTTTTGAAGTCTTGACTTTTAGCACCTTCACTACCCGCCCGCCAGGAAACTCCGTTCACAAGTATATATGCATTGAAACTGTGAAGTATGTATTTAAAGTGGCAGTGAAATAAAATGTATTTTAGATGTACAAGCGTCATTGAGCTTTTTTTTTAGTTAAAAAAACCTTTTATTAAATGTATGAGCTGTTTTTGCTTAAACAAGTAAGAAAGCTTACCGAATTCGTTATACCCAGCGCCTGGGTCCAGCTATGTTTCGAATTTTGAAGTTATTTTCGGAGCTTAGTTCTAGCTATTACAAGACTGGCACAAAACTAATATTCCTGCTTACACTGGGTATAAAAATGTTAACTTTTTCTCGAGTTTGCTAAACTTTTTTGACGTTATGTGTCCAGAACTTTTTTCTTTTTGGCAGCACTGGCCATCCACACGTACTGCTTTCTCTCTTCGTTTTTTTCTTCGTGTTTTTGTCCAAGTGTTACAGTATGAGAAACGAGCTAATAGGCAATTCAACAAAGCTAATAGGCAATTCACCAAAGGCAACAACAGCCACACGGCATACCAGGCAATCCACCACGATGCCTCTTTGGGCATTGTTGTCGTCTCTAGAAATTGGGCACACACAAGCTGTTAGTTTTTTTAAAAGATTTTTTTTTGATTTATAAACAGAGAAAATCAGATATTATAAAGATTTTTTTAAGAATGGTTGTACCATTTTAAACAGTAGAATTTATTTTAACATTTATTTTTTCTTTTTAGTAATAGAAAAATTCACTTACTACAAAAAACTGATTTCCGAGTTTTTGGTCTTGTTTAATTTAGACGTTAGTGTGGCATCCATAGACAACAGATGGTGCCAAATGGAACGAGTCAATAGGAGTCAAGCCACGTCAAGTGAGCACCCTTTTTTCAAAGTAGTGATGAAATAATGTTTGAATATTTTATATTAGTTGTATTTATAACCAAATAGAATTTTGAAAAAGGATTTTAAAAAAAATTAGTTGTAACAGTACTTTTTTGGCAATAAAACTTTTCATTTTTCTATTAAAAATGTAAATCCTATATTTTAAAACTGTTGTTGCGTGGAAAGTGTTTGATGCAAACTGAATTAATTTTGCACTCAAGTTGGGAGAAGGTTATTTTTTGAAAATAAAATTACAAAAACAACAACAAATTATTTTCCTACTTTCTACGAAGCTTTAAAAAATACATATCAAAATTTGCAGCTCTTCTGCATAACAAATTTTTTTTATTTATTTTTAATAAATTGCACTCAATATCTCTTTTTATGAATCTAAAAAAAAATTTCACCGATCAGCTGTAGTTTCTACGCAATAAATGTTTTTCGAACCTCTCGCAGTGCTTAACCAGTGCTTAACCATAGCACAGTACTTATAGTTAAAGCACAATTACAACCACTTGGACCTTTTTGATTTTTTTTGAATTTTTTCGAATTTTAGCTACAGGTGTTAAGAATATATCATGTAAATTTGAAAATGGGATCTTTATTAGTTTAGGAGGTACAAAGCATTGAACATGCGTACCCAACAATTTTCCCTCAGTAAAATCGAAGTGAGCGCATTTTTGACAAGCACAGCTTTTTCGTTCCGTTTTGAACCCTCCATATAATGCGCTCGCTTCGTTGTTACTGAGGGAAAATTGTTGGGTACGCATGTTCAATGCTTTGTACCTCCTAAACTAATAAAGATCCCATTTTCAAACTTACATGATATATTCTTAACACCTGTAGCTAAAATTCGAAAAAAATCAAAAAGGTCCAAGTGGTTGTAATTGTGCTTTAACTATAAGTACTGTGCTATGGTTAAGCACTGGTTAAGCACTGCGAGAGGTTCGAAAAACATTTATTGCGTAGAAACTACAGCTGATCGGTGAAATTTTTTTTTAGATTCATAAAAAGAGATATTGAGTGCAATTTATTAAAAATAAATAAAAAAATTTGTTATGCAGAAGAGCTGCAAATTTTGATATGTATTTTTTAAAGCTTCGTAGAAAGTAGGAAAAAAATTTTTGTTGTTTTTGTAATTTTATTTTCAAAAAATAACCTTCTCCCAACTTGGATGCAAAATTATATTCAGTTTGCATCAAACACTTTCCACGCAACAACAGTTTTAAAATATAAGAATTTACATTTTTAATAGAAAAATGAAAAGTTTTATTGCCAAAAAAGTACTGTTACAACTAATTTTTTTTTAAATCCTTTTTCAAAATTCTATTTGGTTATAAATACAACTAATATAAAATATTAAAACATAATTTCATCACTACTTTGAAAAAAGGGTGCTCACTTGACGTGGCTTGACTCTAGTGCAAATCGATGGTGAAAATAGTAACCGACTACAATTTGAACGATTAGCTTTTAGAAATGAGACTTTCTGTCTGTCTGATTTTCAAAAGTATCCCTTCGTTGTAGGGTTTTACATAAAATTCATAAATGCTGCCCTAAAACCAAAATTTTTTGAATGGAATTATTTATTTGGACTTAGTTAAGGGCATAAAATGTAGATTCCAAATATAGAAAAGTGGCCGCGCCAAAAGGCGTTATTCGAAAATTGAATTTTACACCCAAAATTCAGATGGCGCTTGAAACAAAGACGGCATAAATACTTCTTTTTAATCGTTGACATCCTCTACAAAAATTGACTTAAGTGGACGAATTTTAAGGGTACCTCCAGCACTAAAGTCAGCCTCAAAGATCGTCTGAACTGCTGTTAAGACATAATCTTTCGAGATTTTGCATGAAATAAGAATTTGAGCTTATATTTAGCCTCCGATTAAAAATTTAATAGCTGTTTATCTGAGTGAGGTATTCTATGGCCAGGTTCTCTTACTATAACACCCTTACTTTTTTCATTTTGAAACATGAAATTTAAAAATATTAAATTCCTTTTATGTCGAATTATCTTGCTTTTTATTTGGTTTTATTATGTTTTAAGAATTCTTTTGAGTACCCGGTTCAGTATCGATAAAAGCTTTGCACTTAGAGTATTTGTGCATCGCTGACGAAATCGTTGAATTTAAATGCAATATTGAATACCAGGGTTCGTATTTGAACATACATGTGCTGCTCATGTTCGATCATTTCACTATTTGCTCATGAGCAAAGTATTCCGATGAAACACATGACATATAATGCACATGAGCAATATTATTGAATACTGATTTGCGAGGGTCGCAGATGCTCAAATGTACTCTAAAATGAAGGAGCATCTCAACTTTGTTGTTTGCAACTTCAATTTTACCTAAAAAAGGGTCGTACTATAATGTTATGGCATGTTTAAAAATCGCAAATTCTTCGACTTATTTTTGACAGTCAGCTGATTTTTTACTCAACTTACCACACCATTTGGAGCCATATAGCATTTTGACAGGCTTTCCCATACTGTAATACTTGTTTTTGTCAGTCACCCTCGAACTCTTGTTGAAGCAACACCGCGTGCGCATCGTATTCAAATTTCAGAGAACACACAACAAAAATTTCACTTTTTCTTTTAGTGCATTTATCGCTTCTCTCACAGATACACTCCACCTTTAATTTTGAAGATTCCTGATGTAGAAAACGCTTGGAATAACACTTCAACTATTCACACTGTAAAAAGTATAAATTCATTAACTTTTTTTTGGACTTTTGGCCAGCTCTTCGAAATTCTGGACCACTGTGCGGCGGTGCTTATAACCGCGATTTCTATATAAGCACTCCCCGCTTATATGCACTATTTTTCCTGCATTTTGCTTATACCGGGAAATACGTATTTCGCGATCTAGTAATTGGTAATTATGTATATTAATAATGTGTAGAAATTTATGTAAATATATAAAAACTTTGTGTTCTGTGGTGTTTTAACAGAATGGATTATGTCTGATAATCAAAGCTTTATATCCGAACAGACCGCCAATGACGTTTACAGCTTGTCGCATTGACACAAGGGCAAAAGATTCATCTGACATGAATACACCGCTGTTGTTCTCTGGTGTCAAAATAGACTGTGCTAGTTGCTTTTTACGTTAGTTTTATACGGGCTATAGGCTAAATAAGAACCACTTATTTAGCAACAGCAGTCTATCCAAAAATAATAAATTTCTACTTACGTGTTCTCTATAGGCCATAGATTGACATGCGAAAAATGATTCTATTTATAAAAAAAAAAAAAAAATCCCAAAACATTGTCGACATTCTAAAATGTTAAAACCAAATTTTTTAAAACAATTTTACAGTTTAATCAAGCGTTTTTTCATTTTTGGCACAAAAACTTGCTTTAAACATATATTGAAGAAATTGATTTCGTGGAGAACTGGCGAATTTGCCATAAAATCTTGTCCGCGTTACATCAAGTCTGTTACGTAAGATCATAACTAAATTACAAACTGAGACATTTCAATGTGAGAAAGTTTTAAATTTTAGACTAATACGGTGAAAACGAAGTTGAATTCTCCAACCACTTAACATAAAATAGTAGACAAAAGAGTTCTCTGATCTAAAACATTTCTTACAATTCCGTATTATAGAGGAAGACTTAATTAATTTCAAATCCTTAAAAACTAAAGTTCATTCATGCTCAAGGAGTCATAATTTTTATACTGTTTTCGAAATACGCATTGTCATAATACGGAACGACTGCAGAGACCTTTTGATTTTTAAATTTGTTTTAATTATTACAAACTACTGATCCGCTTAGCATTAGGTGAGTGTCTTAAGCCTTTAAATAGTGTATGTTTGTTTTTCCATAAAAAATTAATAATGAGTATTGTCAAAATTTCCATTAATCTAAAAATGTAGTCCAAATTTATTTTTGAAACAAGTATATATATTATCATAGAAAACATTAACTAGTACTTATGCGAAAATATATATTTTTGACTTGCTTCAGATCGTCTCACAGCTACACATGAGATAAGAATTTCATAAAAGAGGAATTTTAAAATACATTTAATAGTTATTGATGTTTTAGCTTGGACATTTATCTAGAACATAAACACAATATAAGTAGTTTTGATAGGAGCTCGTTTCATAATACAATTATACCACTAATTTAGCATGATTTTTCTATATCCGAAATTTAAGCGTGAATTCCAATAGCGCAGGAGGTTCAGGAAGAATGCAATTTCCAATAATGCGTGTGCGTGAGCATGGCATTGCTGCGGTTTTGGATCTGAAATTGACTCAGTACATTTTTAGGTACTCTTCTATTCGTCTTGTTTTTTATGAGCGGAATATAATTTGCCCTTCTAACGAATTAATTATAGAAATCGTAAATATAGACAATTACGCTTAAAAGCATAAATAACCATATATGTCACTCTCATAGATTTGCGCGGGACAATACGCGCCAGTTAGAAAAAGATGTTACTCGGCAGGAAAAAAAGAGCGAGAGAAATTATTTTGGTGGTACCTAAGTGAAAAAGCTCATTTTGATGGGTACCCAAGACCGTGGTGGGTACTTAAGGACCGGATGGGACCCAAGACCGTGGTGAAAAGAGCCAAAATGGAAACGGCTCCTGAGTGACATATATAATAGTTATAATGCTTAAAAGAAAACAAAAGTTAATGCATATTACTTGATTAAGCAAGAAAAGTTTGCCCACGCAGTTCAAGTACCTTAAAAAAGTACTCAAAGTTTCTACAACACTGTTATATTCCTTTTTCAATTGTTATACTGAGCTGTCATGTAGCTCACGCGCAGGAAATATTCAATTTTTTAAACTCGGGCGTGTGATTTCTATAATTTATTTTTATGTAAAAGGAAAAATCACAATTCGCTCATACAAAACAAGACGAATAGAAAATTACCTACAAATGTACTGAGTCAAGTTCAAATCCAAAACCGCAGCAATGACATGCTCACGCACACGCATTATTGGAAATTGCATTTTTGCTGCACCTCCTGCAGCAGGAAATTTCCTGCAGCTCGCGCTCTTGGAATTCCCGCTTTACTTGTGCTTTTTCTCTTAAAATATGAAAATAATTATGTACTTACTAAAAAAGAAAAATATTTT
This sequence comes from Chlorops oryzae, assembly GCA_020466095.1. Classification (NCBI taxonomy): domain Eukaryota; kingdom Metazoa; phylum Arthropoda; class Insecta; order Diptera; family Chloropidae; genus Chlorops; species Chlorops oryzae. The sequence continues at coordinate 10,214 of JAIPUU010001029.1, forward strand.
TATGGCTGATTCGATTTCATTTGGAACAACTTTTCGTTCTTAGATGTGCATAAAAAATTAAAGTAATATATACAGGGTGTTCCATACTCAATGGATCAAAAAAAAGGAGGTGATAGGGGGAACCCATACAAGCAAAAAAATTGTATGGAAAGGGGGGTCCATTTTGCACTCGTAAGGAGCTAGAGGAGCGGAAAGAATTCGACTAAATTGGTGAGCATACTTTTAGGCGGATATGTCAAACTAAAACACTATTCAGAAATTTTTAAATTTCTTAGATTTTTTTTTTCTCATGCTGCCTAAAAGTGTGCTCAATAAATTTGATTAAAATAATTTTCTGGGAGTCAAAAATACAAAATAATTATTTTCAAACCTTAGTTTTGCATTGATTGTGAAACTTTTTTTTAAAAACATGGTATCAAATTGAAGAGGAAAAACTCAAAAGGTTTTCGAAAAGAGAAAAAAAAAGACCCGATCGTATTTCTTTTGAATTAAATCACTTTAAAAGCTAAATTACACTATTTTAGGCTTAGATGGTAGTGCCAGAGAAAACGGAGTTGAATTATTTAAAATCGTAGTATGCAGTGTTAACGGAAAACCGCCAAGCTTTTCATATCATATGTGATTTTGAATTTACGGCCTGTAAGTGAGGAGCACCAGTGAAAAAACCAAAAAATTGTTTTTTGCATTAACTCCTCAGGGGTGCATTTGCGACCCCCCCTGCCATACGATTTTTGGTCCGTCTGGACCCCCCTATCACCCCCTTTTTTTTGTTCCATTGAGTATGGAACACCCTGTAGGTATTTAAATTGAAAATAGCTTCATTATACCCGACACAGTCTGTGTCGAGGGTATATTGCATTTGTGTGGTTTGTGTGTAACACCCAAAAACTAGTCGAGATGGACTATAAAAACTGTATATAGAAATGATCAGACTCACCAGGAGAATCGATTTTGCCACGTCCGCTGTCTGTCCGTCCGTCTACCCGTCTGTCTGTATACAAATTTTTTTATCCAAGGAGTTGAGCTACTTTGATGAAATTTGGTATGCTTGCTCCGGGAACATGAGGTAAGAAGTTATATTTTTCTACTTTCTTAAGATATTTTGATAAAATTTGTCATTTAAACGTATTCAAAGGCAAATAATGTGATTTCAAAAAATGTTAAAAGTGTGGCGTGGCAAACGAGCGTTTTTCGAAATTTGTCTCCTACACCCGAAATTCAAATGGGACTTGAACCAAAGTTGTCACGTTTGCCAAGATTTTTAGGGTGTTGCCAAATTTTTAAACACGGTTTTGTGTTATATTCGACCAGGTAACAATCTCTACTAAGCGGGCCTGACTTAACACCCTTACTTGTTTTGAGTTATGATAGTTTTTGGGGTTATATGATATATGTATTGTTTTTAAAGCAATTATGTAATTATATGAAGGATATTCATATGTTTGATTGAATCAAATCGTTGTCTCAAACCATGCAATTTATCGCGTTTAACAAGAACAAAGTTAATATTTCTGTATTTAATGACTACAAATTTTTCTCTTTCCGAAAATTAATAAGTACCTATAACAATTCCTGGCCATTATTTTGTTTGGATTTTTGAACATAAGACAGCGATTTTTCAAAGGATGAAATTAAAGATATAGTTGATTAAAAACGACCGCCAACTCCAATTATTTTAATCACTCCAGGAGACTTCGCTTACGTCTTCTTTTAAAATTTTCAATCGGGCCTATTACGGTAGTCGCCGTCGACGCAAAAAATAGACGAAGCGACAGATTCGTATTACAGTAGTCGCCGTCGACGCAATATTTTCGTCGTCGTCGCTAAATTCCTATTACCGTAGTCGCCGCGAGAGTCGCTTCTTGTCGCTTTCTGTCGCCCTATTTTTTAGGTGACGACTAGCACGAGCAGTGCGATAAAATAATAAAATGAAAACTAATTTCACTCAATATGAGCCAGCTTGAAAAGAACCCAAGTATGGCAAGAGTTAGCGAAAAGGCAATTTTAAGGAAGAATGTGAAGTCATTTCGTCAAAAATAATTCACCTTGTCCCCCATGCAAACATAAAAATATCCAATCTTTGTCTTAAAATTCTCCTCTCGTAATAACTTGATTTTCTTTAAATTTTTGCTTGAGCTTTCAAAATTTTGTTTACTCTTAAAACTATGTCACACAAACAAATTTTCATAAGATTGGTTCCATTTTCCGAATAAAAAATAAAAGTGCTACCCAAATTTCATTTTAAAATTCGTCGTCGTCGTCTCGAACTAGTACCGTAATAGCTGTTAAGGGGCGAAGCGACGGCGACGACGACGTCGTTGCTAAGTCGTCACGACGATAGCGGCGAACAACCGTAATAGGCCCGAATATTATTTCAGTGTCTTATGAGCTACTTTTCCACCGCCTTTTTTAAGCACATCAATTCTATTTCAATAATGATTATCGATTTTGCCTAAGGATAACAGTTTAAATTCGTTTTGAGTGCATTGCTAGAAAAAAAATATTCAATAATAATTCTTGAAGTTTTCTGAGTTATTTTCCTTGTTTCGTTTGTTTTCATTCTTTTGTCCACCCAAAAGACTGATGTGGAAATTTTTTATCAAAACGATACGCATGTTTCGGATATATAATATTATATACATATTTAAATACTATGTGTGCAATTTTTCTTAGACTAAAAGTCAAGTGTAAATATATTGC